>APFE030253809.1:123189-145247 GCA_000404065.3 Pinus taeda | reverse complement strand
TTTTAGTTTTTGCCATGGTCTGCCTTTTCATCCAGTCCTGATGATGAATCACAATGGTTGGTTAGAAACACGTCAGCCAAAAAAAATTATTTTTATTAGATTTCTACCAAAAGACTTTTCTTAATTCATTATGGATCACAGAAGTCTGAATTCAAAAACTATAAAAACCCTTTGCCCCTTATATATCCCCCAATATATTATGTTAGTTTTTCCTCAATATATTCCCCCCAAAATATTATGTCATTTTTTCCTCAATATATATCCCCAATATGAACCCATGTGGTATGCTATTACTCCGCTAGTGAAGCCTTCATGGCAACATTGGTGACGAACCTTAAAGGTTTGTCATGGGCATGACCCTATCCAATGACCTTGTTTGTTGTAGCGTAGTCACAATGGTTCGGGCACATTTATACATAGACAAACAAGCCCATAATTATTTCCCAACTCATCACCTAAACATAAAATGTAGAATATCTGTGAAGGGATCATTGTAGGGGCGTTAAAAGCCCCAACTATTTCTGCCCTATCATTAGTTTGTTATACACATATTCACAATCAAAATTACGAAAATATATGTGATTACTCCACATTCATGACATCTTATCAAAATACATCCATTGCAGCTTTACCAACGTGATGCCTTCATTCTACAACACCTTAACCTCCTTGTTGAAATTTTTTATTGGATAAACCTAGAAGTATCCCTAAAAAAGCACCTAAATCATGTTCCAATCAATTATATGATTAACATCAACAACATAGCTTTTAATTAATGAAATATGAAAAAAATTATGAGTATGTTGGATGCTAACAATATGATACTATATGTGATTATGGCAATCTTCTCAAGTGTATAAAACGATCCACAAAATAAGCTACCAACTTTATGTGCCTTCCCAATTGCAATGAACTTTTCTCGTCCTTCACATTCACAAAAAAATGGTCACCAAAAATGAATTCCGTCTTTTCCTTATTATTTTATAGATATCCTAAACATCCAATAATTTCTACTTGATTTCTACTAGTTTATCTTCAATCCCTTTGAGAAAATTTGTCCCAACAATGGTCCTATCAGCGATGCTTTTTCAACTCACAATTTTATTTAGTTTTGTACCATACATGGTATGAATTAGGATCATCTTTGAAAACTGTTTATACCCAATTTTATATAAGAAATCTACAAAAGAAAATACTCTTCCCATTTTTATGGTTTATCCATCATATACGTCATCAACATATCTTCAGTCATTTGATTAACCCTCTCCTTTTTTGCATCTATTTTTAGATTATATGTTCTATGAAAGTACAAACTGGTTCCAAAACCATTGAGAATACCCTTCCAAAAGTTTTATTTAAAACTATGATCTCTATCCAAAATAATTTCCTTAGGCACTCCATTTACCATAAAAATTTCTTTCATATGTATTAAAACAATATTTTCTTCCTTAAATGTTTAGTTAACTAGAATAAAGTGAGGATCGTTAGTCATATTCTCTACGAGTATCTTCATGGAATCATGTTGTCTTACCATAATGGGAAATTTTGTAGTGAAGTCTAATTAATAAATTTACCACTTCCTCTAAGGAATTCATATTTTTTGTAGCAATCTTTAGATTCCATACTCATCTTTCATGTTTTACATTCGAAACATATGGGTATATAATCAACTACCTTTTTCCTAGTCTTCCAAGAGGATTGAATTGTCTATAGCAAATAGTTTTTCTATCCCCATGGGTCTCTACCATAAAGGGCTTTGTGCATCTCACTAATCACTATACTTTTCAGTCCTTCAAAATTTTGGACATAAATTATTACTTTGTACATGAAGAGTCCATGTTATTTCAATTCATAATTCATCAAATTTGGTTTTTAATTACCATGTTATAGATCTTATTTTATTTTCATGTATTCTTGATATGATATTTTAGCCACTAAAATCCCAATTATTAAGTCATATATGCATATCCTTATGGAGGTAGAATGTATTATATCAAACCTTGTACAAAGTTCATTAACTACTTTATTTTCCTTGACATTTTTATGCATTAATTCAAAATAATAGCAACCCAAAAATTCACATAGTAAAATTTGTCCAACATTTAAAGTTGGCTATAAAAACAAATGTTTCAAACCACTATGGTCTACTCTTAATCCAAATTTGTTTCCCATTAGATAATGCACCCACATTTTTAAAGCGGGAATTATGGCTAATAATTATGAGTGACGTAATTCCTTTCATTTTGCTAGAGCTATCTTTATTCATAGCATACTACATGCCCATTTTTCATTAGGACACCTCCAAGCCCTTCCTTTCATGTATCAATGCACACAATTAAATATTAACTTCAATCGGTTATCCTTAATATTTGTACAAATTTTAATTGAATTTAAATATTCTAAAATTCCTCTTCACATCTTTGACACCATTGAAGTTTCACACCTTTCTTTTGCAAGGAAGTGATATTATGTGCTATTGTTGAGAACACTTTAATAAATCTCTTATTGTATCCTACTAATTGCATGAATGACCTAACCTTTGTCACACTTTTTTTTAGACACATTTTAAGAGATTTTATTTTCTTTGGGTCCACTACCACTCCTTTCTGTAAGAAGATATGACCCAAATAATGAATCTAATTTTGGTGAATGAAATTTATTTATAGTTTGGCATAAATATTGTGCCTTTTGACTACATGTAACACCATCCTCAATTTTTTCTTATGTTATTCTTTGTACCTTGATTAAACTAAGATATCATCCAAGAAGATAATAATGGGCGTGACCAAATAATTGTGAATAATTTCATGCACAAGGAACAAAAAAACACCTAGTTCAATGAGAACCTAAATTCCATGACGACAAACTCATAATGTCTGTACCATTTTCTAAATGTTATCTTTCTAAAATGATCCTACTTAATTTGCTCTTAATTTTAGCCTATCCTCCATTTAATCCTAGAGAAGACCATAACTCCGCTTAGTTCAAAAATTTATTCATTTTTTATCCACTATCATTATTCAAGTACTTGAATTTTATGCACAACCTCAACACTACCTTTATATTTAATAGAAATTGTTATGGTGCCCCAATGTAACATGTATTGACATATGTTCTCCTTCTCCAAAATTTCTTCTAGATATATTTACAATACCTTAAGCTATAGTGTTCTCACTCTATATGGTGCCTTTCATAGTGAGGCATCTCTAGCTACCAAATATATGGAAAATTCATTATCCATTATATGTGATAAACCTAGGAGTTTGGCATGCACATACTCAAGTTCTTCAAGTACTAGATTACCTATAATTACTGATACCTTTTCCTTAGCTACCTACTTCGTGTTAGTTGCATACATTTTTCATCACTTTCTAAGAATCTTCATCAATTGCATGGTTGATGTTTCCTTGATGAAAACCATCCTTATATTTCCTTCATCAAGGTGAGTGAATAACTTATTATAGAACTCGAAGATATCATGGTTCTCATCCAACCAATTCATAGAAATTATGAAATAATATGAACCCATTTGGTTCCTATTTGACATTACTTCATGATTTCAATTATCCTTCTCTTAGACCCTATAGGAATTCCAAAAAACCAAGTCCTTCCATGCATGTTTTCTTCAAATGAAATATTTTATAATGTTAAGGATAAATATAACTATGGCTCGCTATAGAATCAACTAAAATGGGAATGTGTTTATTATTTTTTATTACCTTAATCTCAAATCATATGAGACAGGTGATTATCTAACCTATTAATCAATGTTGCATAATTATGAGTGTCCTTCTACTCATGTCCTCAACTATATCATTTCCTTGGATATGGTGCACAATTTTAATTTTGTCTCATTTTTTAGGGAAATATCTATACCTATGTTCTCCCTCAAATTGCGAGCACTAAAGCGATGAAATAATTGAAATTTTCCTATGAATTCCATCCTCCTTAATTCAAAATCACCTATTTTAGTGTATAAATTTTCATCAGAATTTATATTAAAAAATAATTAAACCATTTCTTCCTTTGCTCTGCTTGGCCCAATTCTTGTTATACCAATTTTTCTAGAAAGGTTGTATTACATTTGTTCCATTCAAAAAAGTTCTCTACCCTCCTCACAACTTCATCCAATGATCTAGGCTCACCAACATTAATTTTGTCACTACAAAACGATGGTAGGTCACTTATAGATAATTATATTTTGAATTTTTCATCATTATTAAAACTAACATAAGTCAGTAATTCAATCTATTTCCTTTCATAATCCTCTATTGTAATCCTCCCTAGGATGAGTTCAACAAAGTCCTTCATTTTTCTTTCATAGTTTTATTCCAACAAATATCTCATATTGAAACATATCTTGATATGCCTCCACAATATCTTCTTGTAATCCAAGTGTTTAACATCCTTGAACTACTCACATCATATGTTATGTTTTCCCTTTAAGTGATAAATTATAATTTGGGCTTCAAAGTTGGATGAGTAATTTTACAATTGGATATACTTGTATTTCTCCAACACCCAAGCTTTTTCCTCCTATCATGCTTAAGCTCACCATCAAAAGTAGGAGTTTTACAATTCCTGACCTATACTAGAAAATTATCTAATTCAACTCTTCTCCACTGCCATTGTACTAGTAATATATTTAGACTACTTCAAAATTACATATAAACATAAGGCTTGTTAGTTAAGTTTCTTGGTGAGTGATACTAATGCCTTCTCACACTTTTATAGTATCTTGGATTTCAATTATCCTCATACTTAATTTTAGAATCATGTTCACCTTCCCACCTTGAATCCCATTTCTAGTCCATCCACCTATATAAAATATTTAGCCTTTCTAGAATATAACCATATTTTAGTGTTGTTCATTAAGCAACATTAGTTATTATTCTCATAATTGACTGACTCCATTTTAATTCTCCTTATAGTCTCCTATAGGTATCTATTCTTTCACTTAACCCTTCTATGCTTGTTTGAGTCTATGTCATCATTACACATGTTTAAAATCATACCTTCAACCTACTCTTTATGACTACAATATCCATGAGCATCATCCATACTCTCGGTCCTCATGTTGATCCTACTCTTGTAGATCACAGTATACCTTCCTCTGATTTCATATGAAAATGTGCTACATAAATAAAATTTATAGGTGAATAGATTTGTCCTCCTCCTTCATATATTTCATGGACTACAGAATTGGAAAAGTATAATCTTTGGAATAAAATTTGTTTCCTATTAAAATATTTATAATTTTTCCAATTTTCCCCTATTCTACAATGGGAATATTTAGCTAAGTTCTTAAGACATTGTATGTACCCATATTAAAAATTTAATGCTCTGGTTCTATTCTAATATTTAATAGAATTATTTTGACTACTTATGTTCCCCAATATGTTCTCTCGATACAGAGTTATGCATTATGAAAGTAAATTGATTTCTACATTTTCCCTTTTATTCTTTCACACACAACTTTCACATACAAACTATATTTTGTGAGCATAATAGATGTTTAGAAATATTACTTTGATTTCTATCATGTAACCTATAAAAATTATATATTACAATATAATACATAATTGTCATTGGATTTCACCATCAAAAAGCATCCTTTAGGGATTCTAACATACAATCAGAACTAATCACCTAAAAAATTAGTGAAAATTATAAGAAAATACAATTTTGTTTTCTACTCTACTACTCTCTATTTACAAAAAATGCTATGTAGCTCTACTTTATAATGTCAATTCTAAAGGAAATGTCTTTGTTTTCTATCCCTAAGAAATGCAAAAACAAACTTATATATCATGATTTCTCATTCGACATGAATTGAGTTTATATGTCCTACTTTAAACACCTTGCATTGATACAATTTAGTATTGTGAAATATTTTTTATCCATTATACCCAACTTGAGCCCCATGTTTTATGTGACACCACATTAATTCACATTTCCTTCATTGCTTCATTTCACAAGTGGGATAATATAGTTTTGGGTTATGACTCATGGGTATGAAAATGGATGTACGTTTGACATATTACAAAGTGGGAAACCATGGTTTGAAACCCCCCACCCCACATCATATTATGTTTCATGCAATTTGATACACCAAAAGGGAAGCATGATGATAAATAAACTAAACCTTCATTCCAAAATTTCCACATCCTTATTGATGTCACATTCTTCTTACAATGTACGCATATTGTTTTAGTCTACCACTAATCAATCTCGCATTCATTTTAAGGGTGTGAAAAATCATTATTTTAAATCCACTCAATGTTGTTGAAATACAAAAGATTATGCCACTCGATTGCTTGTCCCAATCACAGATGGGATTTTGTATTCCCTTTTCTAACCATCATGCATGTTATATTAAAGAAATGGATATGGGCTATTGATATGATAAATTGTGTGGTTATGTGTTAAAATGGAGTAAACTCCCAAGTAAAGTTTTCCAATCATCTTGTTAGTCCCTGCCCTCTGGGCCTGGCAGGGACTATAGTAATCGGTTTTGGTCGGTGACAATTAGTTCGACGCGAGAATCCATAAAACTATTTCAACTTAAAACAAAGTTCCATCGAATGACACGAAAAACAAAACCATATTTTTTATTTGTTTATGATTTTAACCAATCAAAAACATGTTTGTCTTATTTGGCCTCAAAACGAGGTATGGAGGCTCAAAAGTTAGGAAACAATGGGCATATGTACAAGTAATTTGAGCAATTCAAATGCTTGATTAGCATTAATTCGCTAACATTTAATGTTAAAGTGATATATCAGTGAACTAGAACTAGTTTATAAGTAGCTGAAGTTGCCAACACATGTTCCATGCTTGCTTCGGTGTCTGTCTGCATGTTAATTCGGTGTCTGCATGAGAATCCCATGTCTCTGTCTTCATACCTATACTCACTGCCTACATGCTTTGTCTTCATACCTATACTCACTACCTACATGCTCTGCGCTCCCACAGACCAGACCAATTATTCCAGAGATTCATCTGCGCTCCCACAGACGGACCGATTATTCCAGAGATTCAGCATCGTCTTCGGCCTCTTCAGGTCACTGGATTGTGAGCATTGATCATTTCTTTGTATTTCCTATCCTGCAATATCCATTTCCCAGCTTTCAGTTTTCTAATAGCTGAGTATTCCTATCTCTCATTCATCTTATAATGAAATTAAGATACTTGACTCAAGCAAATTGTTGACATGATTCTATAACTGAATATTTCACATTTCTGGATTCATGGAGTTTAATTGTTTAAATACTATATACCAACATAGGAAAACCTCCTTAAATTTATCTCTTTTAAAAGACGTAGATGATATAATTTACCCATAAGTAGTCGTACCTGTAAGCACCTTGCTGTTGGTAGGTTGGTGCTGGATCCCTGTTCCATCTGACAGCTTCGTGACAGGAACAGAGGTTTTCAGCTTATGCCTGTATAACCAAACTTCTTAAATTAATATAGAATGCACTATACAAATATTTTTCTCACCGGATTGGCAACCAAACATCGATCAACTTCTCAGAAAAGACAGCCAAAACAGAGAGCAATTCTATTTTCTGATTCGAGTTCTGCATGGCAGGAACCTGAAAAGGATTGAAAGACAACAGGTTACATCCACTAATGCATCTAAAACATGCTTGCCATCCTATTCTAAATTCAAACTCGATTTCATATCATGAGTGCAACCAAAAGAAATTCAAGATACCTGCAGAATTTCCATTGGATTTCACATCTAAAGATGATGCTTTTCCAGTTTCAATAGCTTCATATGAAGTGTGATAATTTAAGCCAGTGTCAGGGATATCAATGTTTTCAAGTAAACCATCCGCCATTTGTAGGTGAATAAAATGTAGTATGCATTGGGCTTTTGACTTAGTTCCTACGTGCTCTGCGGTTTCATTCCAATTATCATTATACATTTCCAATGCTTCAAGAAGTAGCAGTGTCTCTTGATCGGTCCACTTATTGCCATCAAGATCCCCTGCATCTTTTGTACCATCCATCCGAACAAAATCAACTGTTGCCATTCCAATCACAGGTTTCCCATCACTGAAACAATCTGAACATAATATTACATATGTCTGCCAAAACAGGAATATTCAAAACAGATACTGTCAAGGCTTATCCATAGAAAATTGTTGAACTAAAAATTCCAGTGTTCAAAGATAGCTGTAATTGCAAGCTTTTGTACACATCTAGTATGATAAAAGAGACAGGCACGCTTAAAAAGTTTGCAATCTCTAGAACTGTATGCCTATGACAAACTATGTTCTGTAGTGACAGAGGAATATTCAACAATGATAGACATTGTAATCAATTTCATAGGTATGATAAGAATAAGTTGCTTTATTTCAAACCTCTTTCTGAGACTGATAAAAAATTTCAGAAAAGTATTTTGAGCATGAAGTACATCGATGTTCTAAAAGACACTCCTGAATTCGATGATCCAAATCAGCAATAACCCCAGTAGAGCACCCAGATGAGACAGAGACATCAGCTGGCCTGAACTATGACAAACTATGTTCTGCAGTGATAGAGGAATATTCAACAATGATAGACATTGTAATCAATTTCACAAGTATGATAAGAATAAGTTGCTTTATTTCGAACCTCTTTCTGAGACTGATAAAAAATTTCAGAACAGTATTTTGAGCAGGAAGTACATCGATGTTCTAAAAGACGCTCCTGAATTCCACGATCCAAATCAGCAATAACCCCAGTAGAGCACCTAGATGAGACAGAGACATCAGCTGGCCTGAACTATGACAAACTATGTTCTGCAGTGATAGAGGAATATTCAACAATGATAGACATTGTAATCAATTTCACAGGTATGATAAGAATAAGTTGCTTTATTTCGAACCTCTTTCTAAGACTGATAAAAAATTTCAGAATAGTATTTTGAGCAGGAAGTACATCGATGTTCTAAAAGACGTTCCTGAGTTCGACTATCCAAATCAACAATAACCCCAGTAGAGCACCCAGATGAGACAGAGACATCAGCTGGCTTGAACTATGACAAACTATGTTCTACAGTGACAGAGGAATATTCAACAATGATAGACATTGTAATCAATTTCACAGGTATGATAAGAATAAGTTGCCTTATTTCGAACCTCTTTCTGAGACTGATAAAAAATTTCATAACAGTGTTTTGAGCAGGAAGTACATCGATGTTCTAAAAGATGGTCCTGAATTCGACAATCCAAATCAGCAATAACCCCAGTAGAGCACCCAGATGAGACAGAGACATCAGCTAGCCTGAACTTAGAACGAGGCGCATCAAAATGAATCAAACTCTGGATACTCCTCAATGAGCTAGGTGAAATTTGCACCTCTCCATTTGTGTTCTCCTGTATGCACCAATGATCTAGAAACTCAAAAATCCTAGACAAATATTTTGTGTCTAAATTAGCCAGTCCTTGAATATCAGTTAATGACAGAGCCCTTTCCGAATTTTCCAAATACTTCCTAACAATAGTAGCTGTAGTGGGCCCAAATTGCAATACCTGGTTCGCAAGTTCAAGACAGACTGTAAAACAATTTACGGCTCAAGGCCCTCTCGGTTCCTATATGATCCTCTAAGTTACGAGCTCAATTTCAACCATGGGCATCAGCGAGAAGAGGATTATCAGGTCTAGATTTTGTCATTGTCTGTTGTGAATCCGTTATGGACGATGCCGACAGCTGCTGTAGCGGGCCCAAATTGCAATACCTAGTTCGCAAGTTCAAGACACACCGTAAAACAATTTACGGCTCAAGGCCCTCTGGGTTCCTGTACGATCCTCCGAGTTACGAGCTCAATTTCGACCATGGGCATCGGCGAGAAGAGGATTATCAGGTCCAGAGTTTTTCGTTGTCTGATGTGAAGACTGGGAAAGTGCAATAGCGCATGGGATAGGGTATGTGGAGCGATCTAGAGGAAGAAGGCAGGTGTGAAAGAACAACTGTCACGAGGAGCAAAGTCTAGGGTAGATGTCGTTCTCTCACAATTTATTACGCACTCTGGTTGATGACGTGCTTAGCATAAAGAGGCCGCTGCATATCTCAAATGAAATGAAACCTTCACAAATACATTTTGATAATTTCTAATTTCTGTATTGTCTTGAAATGACCAATTTATATATAACTTATATATATATATATTTTTAAAATTAATATAGTTTCTAATGACCAATTTATAATCACATGTACGCACATTAACCATTGTGATTTACGCTGATCTCCGGATTGTCATGGTTCGCCAATTGATATAATACCTCCCCGAAGATCTATCTCGATGATATTATTTTCTCGTCGGTATTGATTGCTGGCTCTAATTCCCACACAGAGATGGAAATTTGAGGGGCAAATTGTCTTTTATTTGCAAATTTTGATGAAATCTGAGGTGAAAACGAAGGTGAACAACCGTTGTATACAACGCAATGTTGTATCTTATTCTTGGTGGGCGTGGTGTTATATTTGGTGTTGTTCATTTTATGGCTTGGTGTAGGCAGATGGGCTGTATGTTGTATCTGCTGGTGTGAACAAGTGACAGGGGGCTATTTTGAAATTCCAAAATGGTTACACATAACCTAGCTTCACTCCCATTGGTCTTTTTCACTATTTTAATGTGTATATCAAATCCCACCTAGTGACTACTGGCCTTAGTTACTTAGCTCCTTTTCACCATTATAATGCTTATTTTTAACTTCATTGTTTGTGCTATTTTAATAATATAAAATTATTATATTAATCGGTTGTTCTATTTTTAAGTGCTTATATCACGTATTTTCATTATTATTTGACTGCTTGTGTTATTTAAATGATTATATCAACTTGGCAGTGTATATATGTCTATGATTGTGCTAATTTTATGAGAAGCGATTATATCAACCTGGCAGTGTATACATGTCTAAGATTGTGCCTTTTTATGATAAGCTAGATATCAACAACAAGTCTCTTCACTATGGGACCTCAGCAATCGATTTTCTCTTCTACCACAAGTATTCCTTCTCTCTGCCACACCCATAAGAATAACTATGGCGAGGATCGTGCAAACGCAGTGCATGATTTCGTCAGTAGTTTCATCATAAGCAAAAGTAGTATATAAGTTAGAGAAAGGCCAGGCAATTTTATCCTACTCCAATGTTCCCAATATGATTGTGAGAAACGTTAAGCAACAGCGACAAAAACAAGCACAGATCAACTATCAGCGTAATTGTCTAACGATATAGATTTATCGACGGCAAGTCTCTTCACTATGGGACCTCAGCAATCAATTTTCTCTTCTACCACAAGTATTCCTTCTCTCTCCCGCACCCATAAGAATAACTATGGCGAGGATCCTGCAAACGCAGTGCATGATTTAGTCAGTAGTTTCATCAGCAGCAAAATTTGATGCGGTTGGTGAGTCAGTTGGACTAGCAGCTTATCCAGCACCTCCTAGTCCTGCCTCCGCTACTGAAACTGCTACGGGTGCTACCCGTCTTGTTAGAATATGTTTTCAAACATATCATGCTTTTTCTCCCAAGAGAAAATTAAAGTATATCGGTTGAAATTCGTTTGTGTCCCTAACATTATCTAAAGGAAATTCAATACATAATGATTGAATTAATTCTAATTATATTGTGAAACTATAGGACATTAAAGATCCACATCTCATTGGCATATTTTTTCAAATCATTTGTAGAGACACTATAGAAAGTCTTCGTATGATCTTTATCTTTGACACATGTCAACGTAGTGATGTAATTTGGACTGTGAAACCACCTTATAACACCCTTACTCACTAATTAAGGTGTATTAGTATATTTATGACATGTCTTATGAAATTTTCCCTTCAATTAAATTCATAAAACCTATATCATGTATGTTTATTCAATTCTATAATGCAATGCACACATTTGTATAAGAGTAAAATCCTAATTGACATCTATTGAAAATTTAACCATATGGAGCTTGTGTAAATACATATAATACTAATATAAGACAACACGTAAACATAATAATAAATACTAATTTTAAATTCAAGCACCAACTAACAATAGACATAATATGTTTCACCTATCCATATACTACACTACTCATAATCTCTCAATGGTGGTTCACCCCTATGGTAGGGATATGACTACACTAGGGAGGAAAAGACCACCTAAGGTCATATTTAGTCCATATTTGTCTCCAAATAGTAATAATCCAAGTTACATAACTCCAAAATACTCCAACTAATATATTTTGCTCACCCACCAACCTACAAAACTTAGGTATTGCACCACATTCTCTGCACCTAAAATCCCAATCCATTGGGTTGTGCAATTCCCTTTGGGGGTTCCCAACACAAGCTACCCAAGAATTATCAAGGTCTCATGGATTCCAAGAGTGAAAAATTATGTTGAGAGTATTTAAGTACCTTACAAATCCAATATGGAAACATATTGCCAAACCCAAATCCTCCCACAATTAACATGTACTAATACATATTGTGTATAAATCCAAGAGGTAGTTTTGAAAATACAAATAACATAAATGGTACCAATGGAAATTATTCAATTTCACCTTTTTTTTTGTCCTTATTTCCTCAACATTCATTAGAAATATAATCACCTATGGTATTCATTTGCATTCTAATGTATATTCAATGTACTATTAAGGACACCCTGTTGTGACCCACTAATAATGTGACATATTAATCATGATTTCGAAGCATATTCCATTGACTTATAAGGGGCACATGACATCCTATCATGGTGCACTAAAGATATTTTATTTTCACGATGGTCTAACATGTGGAACACAAATAATGTATCCATCCTAATCACAGGTTTGGTTCTTTGGGGATTAATTATTTCCATTAAGGTGTAACATGTGATTCAAAGTAAGCCAAATATTGGTTTACTATAAATTGAATATAAATATAATATTTTCATTCAATGCAAAAAATACTGATAGGCACTTTTAAAGATATGAATTAAATCCACAATATCATCTAAAATAACTAAATAATTATAAAGTATATTCATGGTCATTGGAATTACACGTAACTTTGATTGACTTCCAACACATATTTAACAAACTACTAGAGATAATTGGTGCAGTCATTGTGGCTCATTAATTCCCAGTGACCTACCATCATGGTCTAACACACACATGTGGCACTAACATGTCTACAAATTATTGAACTTGTGATTAGGTTTTGTGCATTATGACTTAGTTAGGTCTTCTTAGGAGTAATTTTTTTTTATAGTAATTCAATGAAAGATTTAAATGACTTTGCTCATGTATCACAAATACCACATTATTTTCATTAAATGTACAAGATAAGAAAATAAATAATATTTGTAGTAATATGTTAGCTCATGTGATATGGAGATGAAATTGAATGGAGGAAATGAAAATATGTAATGTGAAGATAATTAAGATAGAGTAGCACATTTGTATAAGAGTGAAATCCTAATTGACACCTATTGAAAATTTAACCATATGGAGCTGGTGTAAATACATATAATACTAATATAAGACAACACGTAAACATAATAATAAATACTAATTTTAAATTCAAGCACCAACTAACAATAGACATAATATGTTTCACCTATCCATATACTACACTACTCATAATCTCTCAATGGTGGTTCACCCTTATGGTAGGGATATGCCTACACTAGGGAGGAAAAGGCCACCTAAGGTCATATTTAGTCCATATTTGTATCCAAATAGTAATAATTCAAGTTACATAACTCCAAAATACTCCCACTAATATATTTTGCTCACCCACCAACCTACAAAACTTAGGTATTGCACCACATTCTCTGCACCTAAAATCCCAATCCATTGGGTTGTGCAATTCCCTTTGGGGGTTCCCAACACAAGCTACCCAAGAATTATCAATGTCTCATGGATTCCAAGAGTGAAAAATTATGTTGAGAGTATTTAAGTACCTTACAAATCCAATATGGAAACATATTGCCAAACCCAAATCCTCCCACAATTAACATGTACTAATACATATTGTGTATAAATCCAAGAGGTAGTTTTGAAAATACAAATAACATAAATGGTACCAATGGAAATTATTCAATTTCACTTTTTTTTTTGGTCCTTATTTCCTCAACATTCATTAGAAATATAATCACCTATGGTATTCATTTGCATTCTAATGTATATTCAATGTACTATTAAGGACACCCTGTTGTGACCCACTAATAATGTGACATATTAATCATGATTTCGAAGCATATTCCATTGACTTATAAGGGGCACATGACATCCTATCATGGTGCACTAAAGATATTTTATTTTCACGATGGTCTAACATGTGGAACACAAATAATGTATCCATCCTAATCACAGGTTTGGTTCTTTGGGGATTAATTATTTCCATTAAGGTGTAACATGTGATTCAAAGTAAGCCAAATATTGGTTTACTATATTTTAATACTATAAATTGAATATAAATATAATATTTTCATTGAATGCACAAAATACTGATAGGCACTTTTAAAGATATGAATTAAATCCACAATATCATCTAAAATAACTAAATAATTATCAAGTATATTCATGGTCATTGGAATTACACGTAACTTTGATTGACTTCCAACACATATTTGACAAACTACTAGAGATATTTGGTGTGTCATTGTGGCTCATTAATTCCCAGTGACCTACCATCATGGCCTAACACACATGTGGCACTAACATGTCTACAAATTATTGAACTTGTGATTAGGTTTTGTGCATTATGACTTAGTTAGGTCTTCTTAGGAGTACTTTTTTTTTTATAGTAATTCAATTAAAGATTTAAATGATTTTGCTCATGTATCACAAATACCACATTATTTTCATTAAATGTACAAGATAAGAAAATAAATAATATTTGTAGTAATATGTTAGCTCATGTGATATGGAGATGAAATTGAATGGAGGAAATGAAAATATGTAATGTGAAGATAATTAAGATAGAGTAAGTTAATATGGTTATATGCTAATGTTAAAACATAGAGAGATAGGTTAAGTGGATCGTATAAAAATAGAATGTAGAGACAGATAATAAAAAGATAATTACATAAAGCATTAGGAAACAAAGTACATAGTTATCCTTAATGTTTAAGATCTACAATAGGTAAGAGATATTTACTGCATATTACTACATATTTATAATAATTATGAATACATTATTTCTAGGACATCCCTCTAGCTTTTTCATGAGCTCACAACGTAAACAATTTGGGATTCCTATAAACTTGGATTCTAGACAAGAAAGTATAATTAACAAAGAAACATTAAGCCTTTTCCTTTCCTCTTATGAAAAACAAGGAAACGATTATTATCCATGTCTCTAGTTCATAAGCGATGATCATGTAACATTATCATGAAAAAAAATTGAATTCATTCACAAATTATTATAGCCTAAATTACAATAAAAAACACATAACATGGCTCTATAATGTAGGGATTTTGTAGTAATAAAAGACTCTATAGTCATAAGAATACTATGTTGTGTCGAAATAGCAAAGATAGGGTTACTAAAACCCTATAAATGAACAATCCATTTGTTGGACTAGAGATCATACTAAAAGGTGGGGGGCTTTGAATTAGTGCGAGAGAAATTTAATGATTTCACAAATTTCCACTAATTCAAAATTACATACTTTTGAATCATAAGAATTTGTTGCATTTCAATATGTAAAGTAGCACATCATGAAACCAGCATCATACCAACAAATCATCAAGAAACCATGACATCAACACATATACACAATGTGTTATGTATAAAACCATATGTATGAAAATCAGACACTCTTCTTCTTCTTCTTATGCTTCAATTTATTACATAGATTTGCAGGAACCTACAAGGTGTAGGAAACAACCCCCAAAATATGTAAGCTTCTACATGCTATAGGATACATCTTGATTTAGGGCCCAACCTCAAAAATATGTAGACAAGTACGCACTATGGGACACAACCTAATGAAGGCACCAACCTCAAGATGAGTAAGATCCAACCTAATTGATGATCTAACCTTAGTGGAGGAACCCACCTCCTTCAACTTCTTGTTGACCTCTTTTCAAAATCTTTCAAACTAGAACCACCTGCTCTTCAAACAATATAAATATTGAAATTAAACATTGTGTTCTACCATACTACTACTAATACCTTGTCTCTATGTCTACCTAACCATGTTGATGAATATGGTAACATATGACTCATCTCATCACATATTTCTTCCATATACTCAAATCACTACAACCTACTCATAGTTCGTCAAAACATAAACCAAATATTTTCATGATTAATAATTAGTTCATAAGTCTTTTGATGCTTTCATAAGCATCTTCATTTTATTTTTGATCACCATGGATACTTCAACATCCAAATTGGACCACTAATGAGTTCAAAAAATGGAAATGACCATTTAAAACCACATACTAAATTAACGGTGTTGGGGAATCAATTTCTTATTAAAAAACAATTAATCATCTAGCCGTTAATTATTAACACGATGAATGCCATTTTATTTAAATGAAATAAAAAAAATATATGCAAGAAGCTACCAACAACCAATATTGGTTCTATATGACTATGTTCTAAGCTATCAAACTCATCCCTTATTAACAAGCATAAAATGTAAAACTGAAAGTCATAGGGAAGAAATTGCAAATAATAAGAAATAACTTGTAAGAATGAACATTATGCTACCTGCCCAACAAAATTGAAATGCTAATCTAGGACTTGGAAAATAAATCTACTTATAAATCGAAACTACAACCATAATGAAATAGAGAGGAAAATAAATTGTAGTACAACCTAAGGAAAATAACAATCATAAATCAATAGAAATTGTAAACCAATGGAAACAATAATATGGAAAATTTAACGGTAACCAAGACACGAAATGAGTAAAAAATTGAAATTATGCCATAAAATAAGAAGCATAAATATAAGAACAGATCAATGAATAATGAGTAATACATGAACAATGATTCAATTGTCATTTCAAATAAACACAAGGTAACAAAAGAAATGAATAATATTTACCTACTGTACAGAAACAAAAATCCATGATTAGAGGATGCAACCCTTCCTACCTAAACAACATTTTGGCATAAGGTTATGAAAAGAAAATCAAATCAATCCTCAATAGATCCAAATGCAATTGCTCATAAATATTTCATTAATTGAGACTTAGGAAATACAAATTGATGCATCTTCATCCTCAACCTCTTCCATTATTCAATTCTCTTTTATTATTGCCTAACACCATCTTTGTGATGAATTGTTTCATTTAAATACATGGGGAAGTAACAATAAACTCTCTTGAAATTGATATTTCTAGTTTATGAGAAGATTACAAAATGATTTTATTATAACTTTAGAATGCTCACAATAGGTGAATCATCAAGAACATATATGAATTATCTCTTCATCATGAGTCAACTCAGAGTGCGTCAAATTTGATTGTCCATTTGAGGAACTTACAAACTGGATAGAGTAGTAAATTTGAGAAAATCACCTTCAAAGAACCTCCCAGATCTCTCAAAAAGAGACGAAAGTTGGAAAACATCTAATGACACAAAACATTTCTCTCATATTTTCAAGATTCATCTTCATTTTCCTGAAAATTCCAACGCAAATTTGTTAATTTTTATCATAGAAAATTTATGGGCTAGAGTATTGGACTATGGGTTGGAGCTTTGATTTAAAATATTGAATAGATCTTGGAGGTTAAAATTGTGAGTAATGTCCTTAAAATCGTATTCCTAAGCCATCATTGGAAAGTTTATGTATAAGAATGTTCATTTTATTAAAAATAAAGGAAAATAAACATTACTAAACTACAACAACATGATTAAGTATAATATGGTATTTTACGGGAAATTATGGTAAATTGAGTGATAAAATAGTGGTATAAATGGATGAAATATATGCCAATAAATGGGAGTAATAATGATTATTTATTGGCGCAACATCTGCCTCAGACTGAACATGTTGCATGTCCTCATGTCACTCAATGCCTTTGTACCAACCAAGCTCTAATTTCATTTTTGAATGTAGTAAAATGAACTTCACCCAACTCATGGCATTGATGAAACATATAACTTTTCTAACAAAAAACCCTCGTCAAAATAATTGTTATTCAATTGTAGCAATGTCGGTGAAGATGTAATAATTTTGACATTGACTTTCATCTATATGTATATAATATTACAACAAAATATGATACGAGTAACAATAATATTAATTAACCATTTTCTTGAAAACTACAAATTATATCTTGCTGAAATTTTGTAAGAATATTTTCACTATATTAATGGTTCTCAACACATGAAATCAGAGTCGTTTGATATGTAGATCCCAATATATAAGAAAAATGTCTACATGTGATAATGTTTAATTTCTCAAAAAATGTAAATAATTTTTTCTTGAAATTTCATAGGTTTTTTCTTGTTAACTTAATTCTTCTCTACACTGAAAACCAAATAAATTTGGTGAAAATTTTTAGAATATCAATAAAATGGTTTTAGGTGATAGCTTGTGATTTCTAGAGTTTTCCACACTAGTTTAGCTTGAATTTTTTTTATTTTTTTTAATGTTAATGATACCTTACTTTTGTCTGAAAATCACAAGAATCCAATTTCTAGATTTAAAGATATACGGTAGTCAATTTATGCGTTGTATAAAAAGGAAATTGTATGCCTTAAATGAAGAAGAATGGAGAAAACAATCAACATGCATACCAACTCCTCCCCCAAAGTAGAGAATTAGAATGGCTTCATGGTATACTGGAAAACAAATTGAGATGTTTTCTCCAGTCATTGTTGAAATATTTGCTTGGTGTATAGTGACATGGAATAAGGGAGGTTTTGAGAATAAACAAGGATAAGGATTAATGATAAATACTATTAATGGCATGGTCATCATAAATCAATTAATGAAAAATGCCCTCCACTGACATAAAATATTTTATCTATTTTTGAAAAATGGGGACTCGTAAATAAGTGGAAATAATGAGTGAATAATGGTTAGTTCTTTCTCATGACATTCTCCCAAAATTTAAAAAAAATCAAAACCTTATGCTATTTTATCTCATGTTTTACATATGTGAGAACGTGGAATGGTGTGGATTGACTGATATATGTTGAGGCTAATATAGGTTGAGATGATGTTGGAAGTGATGTTGAAGGTGAGATCCATGTACCCTGAAAGAACTAAATCATAAAGTGTAGTAGGATTTCCTTCCCCCAATACAAATAGTTTCTTTGCCACAAATATTTCTATAACACTTCTAATCAATAGCCTTAATTATTAATTCATTATCTCAATAACCTAATTATAATTAAAAGTGACATAATCATGTTGTGAATATCATCGGAGTAGAATGGATGAAAAGAGGATATAAAATAGGGTAAAAATGATGACAAAAAGATGAATTCCCTGGACCCATCAACTTTGGTTGCTAAGGGTGCACAAATGGTGACATATGGAATAAATCAGTTATCTTAGTATTTTTCTTTCAAGATCTTACCAATTTCCTAGCATTCATAATTAGAATTTTTGTAACAACACCTGAATAATGGTACAACATTGAGTAATATGGGAAAGAGGACATATACATTACACCCCCACCTCCCAATGGAATCAAAGGTCATGCTCAGCTAGTAGTCAACACAAAGATTAGGAAGAAACATTGGAATACTCATCCTAATCAATACCAAAGGTGTGGCCATAAAAGGAAACGTTTGAAAACTTTTATTGAGGGCCTCTTTATTCTACCCGAAAATAATGGGAGTGTTATTAAGCTACCAATAAATGGTGACTAATTAGGAAAAGCATATATCTTTGGTTAAAGATACGAAACTTATAGAATAAAGGAATGATAGATTATATAATACAAAATCCCCAATCTCAAATGTCCTAAAATTTTCTCCCCTGAAATGTAAAGTGAATATTTAGAACTCATTAATAGATTTCAAAAATAACCATCGTCATCTAAAATCTTATTAAATATTACTCCATGAACCATGAGTTTTGGCAAACCTTATATATGCAACAGTAGGCTTTGTTGAAAATTAGTTTTGAGAAAATAAGGTAAACATGTAGATCATAATATTGAATTAACGGCTATACCATAGTCATGGCCACTTCTACTAGAAGGCGTCCATATCCTTGATAAGGATGCTTTTTTAATCCATTGAGATGCCTGTGTACCATTTACTAGAAATAAATACATAGTTAGAAGAACATTTCAATTTACTTAGATGTCTACTAAAGTTCATTGTTCTAACATCCTACCTGGTTGATAACAATTCCATTCATAGGAGCTAACACTAGCGAACAAACCAAACCATGATGAGGCCTCTTGGCCTTTAGTTTTAGAACTGAAGACCATTACCCTCGCTTGGTGTCAAGTAGTGGTAATGTCACTTTATTAGGTCCTATGATCATGGAAGGTTGGCTCGCGATGAAATGTCCTATCCTCTAGTTGACTATTTATGTTTAAAATTCAACTATGGCTATTTTTAATAAACAAATAATTTCTTAATTTATGGGGTGGTAGGTCAACTCCTTGACAGCTAGGGATGGTGTAAAACATTTTGTAGTTACTATTTAAAGCTTGGCTAGTGTTGCTTCTTGAAAAATAATAACCTTAAAATGACTGTTCATAAATATATTTTTCTTTGTTAATATTTGGGTTGAGTGATAGTTCAATAGATAGTGACAGAAAAATTGAAGTAGAATTTTGTGGTAATCATAACTTTTTTTATAAGATTGGGGACTTGACGAATTAAGAAAGTTGAAAATTTGTATGATGACATCATCTTTGCATAATTACCCCTTAAAGATAAGATTTTGTTGTTTTATCAATGAACATAAACATAGTACCCAATAATCATGTCAAGGTGGGCCTAGTAACATCAAAAGTGTTTCCCATTGACCAAGGAGAAAAATAATCGGAAAGGCCTACAAGTGTCGAATCAAGAAAAGTCAACCAAATCATGAAAATGGGTTAGCAACAATAGTTGTGACTTAGGTAACAGTGACCACGACTTAATTAAGAACAACCATGACATAGGTAAAAATAGTTATTATTGAGGAAACAACAACTGTAACTCAGGGAAAAACAATTGTGACCTAGGAAACAACAGTTCTAATCGAGGGAACAATAATTGTGACTTAGGAAACAATAGTTGTGAATGAGGGAACAACAATTGTGACTTAGGAAACACCAATTGTAGCTAAGGTAGAAACAATTATGATTTGATATTTATTTATCCAATAGTACCATTGTTGCATGTTACAATCTCAAAAATACCCATACCTTTTATGAATTATCAAGCATGACTGTGAAACCCTCACCACTAGACTTTATGGGAAATCTAGGCATGTTGTCATGGAGAAGGGTTATCCAATCAACAATCATAGTCACTATAGAAAAATATGTGGAATTATGAGTGAATCATTCCTGAAAATACTTACCATAAGAGTGTTTAATAACGGATTTGAGCCAACCATATAGTTGATAAGGCTTCAAAGCAATAGCATAAAACTCAAAAACTTTCTTCTTTTATTTTGATGAAGGAACGACAATTGCAATTTTGAAGGAAACAATAGTTGTGACTTTGAAGGAAACGACAACTCCAACATTAAAGGAAACAACACCTCAAACACAAAAACATAAGAAAATTAGAAAATAGACAACAATTTATTGAAAATATCCATAAATAAATAAATAACTTGAGTTATGACAATTGTGGTTCTAGATACACACATGTTGTTTCTTAAGGGAAAAAATAATTTGCTTTTATAGTAGTGGTGAACAAGCATGAACAAAGTATGTTTTGGAAGAATAGTTTGGTAATGATGGCATCATCAATGATGTGGTGGTACTAAACAATATATAAATGAGTTATTCATTTCTTTTGTTATTAATCAATCGCCTATGGAAAATTAATTCATGGTTTTTTTCTTGTTGGCAAACATTAATGCGAATTTTGTATGAAGCTATTATGATAAAAAAAAAAATAGACCATGACACCTACGAAGAATAAACATCATATAA
>APFE030253809.1:111271-122676 GCA_000404065.3 Pinus taeda | reverse complement strand
AAGGATGCTCAAAATGACATGCATAAGAGAATTGTCTTATATATCTCAACTTATACCAACAATACATATTTTAAGTATAAATTTTAATTTCATGACAGATTGAGATGATTCAAATTAAATATTAAATAATATTCATGTATCTATCTCCAATAGAAACATGTTTTTTAAGAAAAACAGAATCAATGGTTCAAATACACCAATGAACATCAAGAAAAACTGACTTTTAAGAATGGAGGCAGTGTTTTGGTCATAAATTTATCATATGATATCAAAATTGAGTGATTCAAATAATGTTATAAAACATATTCCTAGGAGATTATACCATAGAAACAATTTTTTAATAACTAGTCATTTAGGTACCCAAACATTGATTGTCCTAACTATGTCCTTTAGTTTCCTACTACACATCCTGTGATTATTTTGGTCATAAACTTTTGTTTCAAATCAAAATTGGTTGATTCAAATTATTTTAGAAAGTAAACAGCAAGGGATATTTATGATAAAAACATTTTAAAGAATATGCCTATTTGGTCCCTCAAAAGATGGTTGCCTCAATTGTTTTTTAGTGATTTATCAAACCCGCATGTCATAAAATATCATAAACAAGTAATTTGTCCGAAATGATGATCTAAATGGATATGTGTGTTTTTAGAAATATTATTCTCAATATAATACATATACATACAAAAAAAATGAATATCTTTCACCAATAGGGATTTACATGGCATGTTGCAACAAAAAATTATTTATATAGTTATTTGTTTCTTTCCAATACTAACCTACACTACTTAAAAGAAATTGAAACATCACTATGTATAAGGGTATTTCCAATGGATCCAATTCCAAAACAAGGCCTCAAGTATGTACATACCCAAATTCAAAAATTGTATGTTAATAAATATCACGTAAGAGAGACCAACTTCCCTATTAAGGATGGTGCCAATAATTGCTAAAGTATGGGGTGATGTTGTAAGAAAATGATGAAGTGCAACCAGTACTCAATATAGAATTTACATTCATTGTTTCCCATAGTTTTCATATCATGAAGTTCTTGATTTTCCAATATCTTATTGATCTCAATAACTTGTTGATGTAGACTAGAAGAAACCTCGTTTTCTTCCATAAATTCTTCAATTTTTGAAATCAAAACCTTCCCAATCTCAATATACGTTTTTTGCAATGGTACAAATGAAATAGAATTAGTGTGAAGGGTGGTTTAATTTTGTATTTCAACACTATAGGCATTCTATACTAGTTTATTTTTTTGAGGGTGTGGAATGGATTAAGGAGGAAATTATGTAGGGCATGGAGGATTTTGATGAGGTAGTTGATTGGGTTGTGTGGATGATTTCAATTTACAGGGAATATTTTTTTGAAGAGATGGTGAAGATTATGAATAATTCATTGTTTATGCAAGACGAGATAAATTATCCATGCAATAATAGGATGGGCCATCACAAACTTGTGGACAATATTGATGCGGGTTATACTAGGATTAGCATGAATACCCTAATACAAGAATATTCCATTATAGATAATGATGAGTAAGAGAATAGAGAGAAATTGTTTTGAACCATAATTGTAGGCTATGTTTTCCATGGTTTTGATCTTGTTGTAGCTTCCCTATCTCTTTGATATGATGCTTTCATCCCAAGTAAGAAAGAGAAACTATCTATGGGATGTTTCTTTTGGCACTAAGCGAAAAAAAATTCTTCAAATTATTCCTGATCTTTATTGGCTTGCAAAACATCCCATTGTGAATTTAGAGAGTTAATAATATCAATTTTAAAATTTTCAAAATAAGCCTTTGATTTTAGCTCCTATAACTCTTGGTCTTGTAGCATATTTGAAAACGAAAGATGAAATTTTTCTAGAACTCTTACCGGCAATGGATATTCCTCTTAAATATTGTATGCATAATTCAAAAACATGATCATTTGAGAGTTTAAAAACGTCACATCTTCCCATCAAATTTAATAGTTCTAAAAATTCATATTTGATTCCTTTGAGTAGGAGGTTTTTCAAGATCTTCTTTGCCACCTTTTTATGCATTGATTTTTGAAGGTTGTATTGAAATCTTTCCACATCATCCTCAAATATTTCATCTTCCCCTTTTGTCATTATGAAAATATATTCACTGGCCTTGTAGTAACCTTGACACCTTTCAAAAATACATTCTTCATATCCTCCCATGTTTAAATTTAGTTCCCACCAATGCTCATGAACCATTGGGGAGTTTCTCCCTTTGGATTAAGAGTAAATACTTTCAACTTTTGAGCATTAGTAAAATAATCATATTCTATACAAACTACTTCAAAATGAGATAAGAGTGCTTATCAACCTTCATTTTCTAAACCATGAAAATTTGGTAGATATCATTCGGGAATGATGTGCATTTATATCACTCCTCCAAGATCTCTGATAGGGAATTAAAAAGTAGTAAAGTTTGTCATTTCTTCCCAAAATATAAGATGTTCTTCATATGATGCTTTGAGTCTCTTCCTTCAAATATTACTGCTAATTGGTTAGTATGATGGCTGGTGCTTACGACGCCACTTGAGTGAAACCAAAATATTTTTTTGTTTGGGAAATTCTACCTTTAAAATTCCTACTTTTATCCATGCATGATATTTCTCTAAAACTACCTACTGAGGGAATACCAACTACCTCCCTAACAACAACACAAAAATGTTGGGGAAATTAATTTCTTGGTAAAAGACATCTAATCACATAGACATTATTTATTAATCCAAGTAACATCCTTTTATTTCAAGGAAATCAAAAAAATATATGCAAGAAACTACCAACAACTAATACTAGTTCTACATGACTATGTTCTAAACTTTAAGAATCATTGTTCAGCAACATGAATAAAATGTAAAACTGAAGGTGAAAGGAAGGAAATTGCAAATAAAAACAAATAAATTGCAAGAATGAAAATTATGCTAGCCTCATAACATAATTTAATTGCTAATCTAGGGCTTGGAAAATAAATCTACATACAAATCGAAACTACAATCACAATGAAATAGAGAGGAAAAATAATTGTAATGTTACATAAAGAAAATAACAATCATAAAAAAATAGAAATTGTAAATCAATCGAAACTATAATCTACAAAAATGAATGTTAACCAAGACATGAAATGTATAGCAAAAATATAACAATAAGACAATGGATATTGAATAATAGATGAACAATGATTCAACTACCATTTCAAATCAGCAACATTAATAAAAAAAAATGAAGAATATTTACTTGTTGTATAGAAATAACAATCCATGCTAAGAGGAGGTGACCATTCCTCCTTAAATAAGACATTGGAGTAAGGTTATTAACAACAAATGAAATCAATGATCAATAGATCCAAATGAAATTACTCATGAATATTTCATTAGTCAAAACTCACGAAATACAAAACAATTCATTTTCATCCTCAACCTCTTCCATTCTTCAACTCTTCGTTATTGTTTCCTAACTCCTTTTTTGTGATGAATTGCTTCATTTAAATACATAGGTAAGTCAAAAAATTGGTCTTTCTAATTAACGAGCAAATTACAAATGATTTTATTACAACTTTAGAATGCTTACAATAGATCAATCATCTAGATAATATCTGGAGGAACTATTCATCATCAGTTAGTTGGCAGCAGGCCAAATTTAACTGTGCAATTGAGGATAATTGCAAGTTTTCCACACAAATAAATTAGGGAAAATTGCCTTAAACAAATGTCCTATATCTCTCAAACAAGGGCTAGATTTGAAAAATTACTCATGGCGAAACAAAATTTGTGCGTTTTGAACAAAATCATGTCTCAAATTTTCAATATTCATCTTTATTTTCTTGAAATGTTCAACTGAAAGCTATCACTTTTTATCCTAGCGAATATCTGACTTAGAATATTTCATTATGAGTTGGAGCTTCAATTTATAATCTAGAAAAGATCTTGGAGACTAAAATCTTGATATATATTCTAAAAAATCTATTCATAAACCATAATTGGAAAAACTATGTATAATAATCTTCAGCTTATTAAAAATAAAGGTAAATAAACATTACTAAACAACAAAAGCACAATTAACAATACGATGGTATTTTACAGGAAATTATGGTAAATGGAGTGATAAAATAACAATAGAAATGGATGAAATAGATTTCCATAAATTGTAATAATAATGAAATTTTAGTGGGCCAACAAATCGTTGTACAAAAATATTTTTTTCGGGAACATTAGACATGATAGACATTTTCTAGCACCGATGTGACAAAATCCACATAGCTCATTGCTTAGTTATTCAAAAAAATGAAACTGTAGTAGAAAAAATAAATTAATACAAAATAAATCCAAAACTCATAACCTAACGTATTAAACCCGCGACCTCTGATATGTAAATAAAACTTCAAAGAATCTATGCCATGCGACAATGCTTACAAGTTAATATCGACTAATGGCTTCATTATGATAACACTAGCTTCAAAATGAAGAGCGAGGGGATTTGACCTAACCACTCCACCTTTCACAAAGTAATCTATATATTTAATCAAATTTCATGTTGCTACCTCGATCTCACGTGTCAATTGTGAAACACTTAATGCAACCACTCTATCTATCAATCAACTGGATCTGACGTGTAACATATACAATGTATCAATGACCACATAGAGAGCTTAATCTTATGGGTCGATTGGGAGTTGCACCATATAAGATATACAATGTGTGTTTATCTATGTCACTAGGTCCATTGACCACAACATATTATGTAGGATTTGGCATGATTGTACAAGATACAATCTATTTTGCTTCACTATGTATCCATGTGTACCATGTGAAACCATTCAAATATACCTCATCCATGTTTGAAATACTATTTTCATACCAATTCAATGACTATTATATGAACTAGCTCATTGTAGCAATGAAAGCATAAATTCAACCACAACTACAAAACTGTACCAATGAACTGATGACGAACATAAAAAATTTAGACTATGGTTACTCACCTTCGAAAGAAAATAATTTCTCAACAATACTTTCTTTGTTCATAACCATAACGATTTTACCTTTTAACCATAACATAACCAAAATCATTGTAACAAAATAAGCTTTTCATGATTTCCTTCCTAGCAAATGGCGAAGGGTATATATAGGTGTTTGGTGGTCCTAGGGTAGAACAGGGTGAATACAATTCACAACCTTAAAAATTGCAGTGGATCCTACACATCCATGAATTAACCATTCATATGACCAATTTATCATATCCATATGACACACAATGGGTGACTTCATTGAAACCCAAGGATTTTGTCTCTTATCCCAATGTGACCTTGCCATGTGACTCTATCCTTAGGGGTCCATATCATTTCCCTGACTACATCATCATAATGCTATCAAGATGAATGACAACTAGAGAAGGGTACCATATGTCACCCATTTTCAGCCCTTTCACCAATCACAGTGCACTAAATATTCTTTCCACATGGCGGGTCGTAGTTCTCCCACATCACCCTATTGACATCAATAGATGGTGTGTCATGCATCATTATACATGCAACCACGTCATGTCATGTTAATTATTTCCATGTTTTTAGGATTCCATATCATTGAGTTATTCAAATAATCATTCTCATTGTGTTAATCTTCCATGTCACTATATTCGGCCAATATAAACTCACTAAGTGCCAATTTTCCATCTCATTGTATCAAGCCAAACAAAACATGTCTAGTTGTGATATACTAAAACTTCCCCAAGTGTCATTACCTTTGTATTCCAAGTTCCTTGAAAGTCCACTTGGACCTACCACATGTTCCTTCAATGAACATCTGCCAAGTTTCACCATTTTATTTGTGTCAATGGAATTGGTTAAATGTCATGCAACTCTTGACATCAACGAGCATTCATTTTTTTACTTAGTTAGAGGAGTTGTTAAATAAGAGAAAACATGCTCAAACTTTAATTATGTTAATGTTCATGCATGTTGGGTTGATACCTACCACATATTCTGCTGAATATCTGCATTCTTTAACTAATTAATGTTGGGTTGTTTTTTCCTTATAGTTTTCTACATAAGCTAATTTTAATTTTTGAATGGCCATAATATCTCATCTAAGAGAAGTCTTTTAGTGTGGGATATATTGTTGGGAAGGTATGGACAAGATATACCCAACCATGTTGTTTATAAGATCATTAGGGCTTCATAACCTTTGCAATAAAATAACTCAATAAACCTCAAGCTTAATTAGACCTTTCATGATGAGGATATGTAAGATGTTGAGCCATCATACTACTTCTTACATCGATGCATGATATTTTTTTGTCTCTAGCATCCCCTTCAAAATCAATGACACCTTCTTGTCATCAATGACTTCATTATGTGAAAAATTCAATCACTTTTACATTGATGGCAAGACAATGACACGCAAATGCTCATTGATAAGTATAGAAGCTCCCCCTTCACATAGTGTTCATAACTTCCCTTGTCTGATTGCAAAGATGGCTCCGTTCTTTCTTTCCTTTGTCCTATCAATCCTGACATTTTCTCCTCTCATCATCGTATTTTGTATACTCAAAGTCAATGTTTATAATCTCTCCCCTTTGAAATAAATATAAATATGTCATAGATGTCTATCAAAACTACTATAGACACATGTTATGTTGATCCTTTGGTGCCTAACTGTCTATCATTTCTTTTAAGTGTCTAGATCATCCAAGTGTCTATCGAAGCTCCACAAACTATTTCTATATGAAACAAGGTCTCTATGAGCATGTTACCAAGGGTTCTTAAATTTCGCCTACTCATGTATGATCCTATGGACCTGACAAAATCACCTCACAATACATTATTTTGTTATTACTACTCTACATCTAAATTGTACCATTGGCTAAAGGATAACCTACAAAAATATTTATGTAATGTTAATGAGATAACTCATCTAGGCAGGAAGAGACCACTCCAATTCTTTATCTCAGATATTCAAACTTTACCTCAATAGAGGATTTGTGAATATATCAACAATATGCTCTGTTGTTGGATTGTATTCCAATATGATTGAGTTATCTACATGTTCTTCTCCTAAGAAGTGATTGTTGATAGGTAAATGACTTTCTTTTCATTGAATGATAGGATTTTTTGAGATATTGATGGCACTAGTAATATCACACATTATAGAAATAGGTTGATTGTTAAGTTGTTGAAGGTCCTTTAAATTTCTATTCATCCATTCTACCTTAGTAAAACAGGTATTTCTGGAAATATACTATGCTTTAGTATTGGATAGAGAAATTGAGTATTTCTTTTTGTTGAGCCAAGAGACTAGACATTTCCCAAGAAATAGTGCTCCTCCACTAGTACTTTTCTTTTCATCCACACTTACAACAAAATATCTAATGGTGTAGGTGTTAAGAGTGAGATTTCTTCCTCTAGGATACAATAAAACAATATATATATATATACACACCTTCAAATATTTAAATATTACTTTCACTGCCTTTACATGAGATTCCTTGGGACAAGATTGAAATATTCCTACCAGTCTCAACACTTGCATAATGTTAGGCCTTGATGTTGTTACATAAAGAGGGTTATTTATTAATGAATAGTTTTATCTATTTTAGGAGATTCATCACCATTGTTACATTTAAACCTATAACCATTAGAGTGCTTATTGAGGTGCAATTTTCCATTAAAAATTTCTTTAAGGTGTTTGGATTGAGATATAAATATTCTTGACTCAAATTGAATGACTTGGAGTCCAAGGATAAACTATAATTCACACAAATTGGATATTTTTAATTATTTCTGCATACTGTCTATAAACATTCTTCCTCATGGAATCATCATCACTTCCAAATATAAAATCATCCACATAGACAACAATGATAAGTTGGTTATCTCTTTTAATATTTATGTATAGGTTATTATTATTTGATCCTCTACTAGAACCATGTTAATGAATATAGCCATCTACTTTGGAGTACCATGCCCTAGGAGCCTACTTCAAAACATATGTTTTCTTTCGTATACATACAAAATATTTGTGTTTGGATAGCTAGAATTCACGTGGTTGTTTCACATATACTTCCTCCTTCACTTCATAATTTAGGAATGTTGAATTTGTCCCCATTTAATAGATATTCAATCCTTTGAAAGATGCAAAATATAACAACATTCTAATAGCTTCTAGATGCACTACTGGGGAAATTGTTTCATTAAGATCAATACCTTCAATTTACAGATAACCTTTGCATACAAGTTTTCCTTTGTTTTTGACAACACGCCTATTCTCATTGAGATTGTTTCTATATACCCATTTGGCTCCAATCATAATCTTGGAACATATTCCCATGTTTGATTCATCCCAATCTGGTTAAAATCTCTATTGATTGTTTCAATACAATGTTCATCTTTCCTAGCCTTTGTAAACTTTTGGTGCTGCAGAAGTGACGAAAACAATTTGTTATCTTAAGATAACGTACATATAGGATTTATTTTAGTTTGAACATTGTACCTTCATTCCCCAAAACCTGATCGTCTGAATTATTTTTTTGTATATATTCGGGTAGGTGGAATTTTCATATTAAATATCCTTATGTTTTCATATTATTGCAAATACCTTTTCAACCTATTTATCAATCTGGTCACTTATGACTCATCTTAAAACCTATTTATTCCATATACTCAAATCACCACAACATACTTGTTACACTAAAAATTGTCACCATGACTATCTGCAGTTAATATGGCTCCATCAATAGTCATATTATCCTCCTTGTCAACCCTAATACCTCCGCTCTCCATGTCAAACTTAAAGAAAGAGAGAAAGTCAATAAAAATCATGTTTATCTCCGGGTACGCAGGTTCTCTCTACCTTTCCTGCGTGTACGCATCCCAAGCTCATTGTACCTGCGTACTTGTACGCTCTGTAAGTCAAGGGATGGGTGCGTACTCCTATAAAGGTCAAAAGTTTCATCTTAAAAAAGTTACTTGTGTCACTTCTAGAGCTTTCTAGAAGAGTGTTTGACGTGTATTGAGCGCCTCCAGATGGTTCATGCATCCCTATGATAGAGGAACTTATCCCATCAAGAGGGAAGCTACCCCATCCAAAAGAGGGAGTATCCCATTGATGTTGGACCTGAATAACTTCCTCTAGAACACTATAAATATAGGCATTGGGCCAAAGGAGGGGAGGTTGAAAGTTGAACATTCCAAAGGGTAGATACTGCTAGAATTAGGACTTCCTTGTAGAAGCTTGTGAGGAGAGATTACCATCCTTTCTTGTTTCATTCAGAAGTGGGTGAACTTGTCAAAGTAGAGGAAAACTCTTGCTGGACCCTGGGAGGAACTTGCACAACACCAAGGCTCAGGTTGTAATGGTTTCTTTTGTTTCCTATTAATACAAATAAGTCCATTCTTCTCAATGATTTGTTGTTAATGAATTGTTTCATATACTCCTTAGTCTATATGTTGAATATGTTTTGTTTTATGAGATATTTAGGTGTTATGTAATCGTTTGATTGTTAGTGCATGCAGGTTTCGAAGTGAAGGAGGAGATCATCTGGATCGACGAGGCTAGACCACTACAATAGTGTTGGACTTCAGGTAGGATCGAAAAACACTTGGTTTCTCATATGATAATGCATGTTTAGAGAAGGTTTTCTCTTAATTGTCTTGTTTGTGACTAGAAAGTCTTAGGCTTCTAGGGAGGTTAGATTTGTCCGCAAAAATAACTCTTTCTGCATGACGAATTGGCGACTCCATTGGGGAATCCATTGATGTGATTGACTTTTCCTTTGAGTGACACTTTGGCCTGAAAAGAGTCATTTATTTTTTGCTTTTTGATTGTTTGACTGTGTCTTTGGGTGGGCTAGCTTAGAGTTAAGTTTGAATTTAGTTTTTCTTAATTTTTCAGTAGTACGCACCCTCTGAGTTAGACACAGTGCATACCTGTACGCACTGTATCTTTGTACACAGAGCGTTGACGCACCTGGTCAAATAGGCTGTCTGCGTACCCTGTCAAAATTGAGAAAATTTCCATTTTATCCATTTTTTCCCTTTAGATTTTGTTTTCATTTAGTCTTTACTGCCCAGATCCACTAGTTGTCTGTCAAAAATCTTCACCTGAACTTGTTTCATTAGTATCAAGAGTTTTAGTGAAATTCATTGAAGTTTTAGCCTTAGGGTTTGATTTTTGCATTGGTCCTGTAGTGACTTTGACTTTAGAAGTTGTGGAACCTTAGATCTCTCTGGTTTGGTCAGTCTTCTTAGGAGTCGGACCTGTTGTAAAGTCTGCCTGTGTGAGCAACCTACCTTTGTGTTGTCTCCTTGCGAAATTTCAAAATAGCTTATTGATTGAAGTTGTGAATTTCATTCTTAAGAAAAGAACGAAAAGAGTTTGATTTTTTGTTTTGATTAGTTTATGATTCTGCATGAAATAGTCCTTGGTTTGATTATTGTCGAGTAAAACATCCCGGAATCATCTTAGTAGGCTTTTGCCTCTTAGATTTACTTTTAGGTAAATTTCCTTTGATTTGCTTTTGAGTGAGATTTTCATAGATTTTTATAGATCTTGAAATTGTTTTTGATTAGATTAGTTTTACATGCTTTATTAGATAGGAAAATACAAAAGATCTCCTTTGCAAAGTTTGTTTTAAAGTAGCATTTGAAGTTTTGAAAGAGAAAGGAATTTTTTGTGCAAGTAATAGGTGGTCATGTTTTGTGTGCTTTGAAAAGATAAAGAGATTGTTTCTTTGATTGTCTATTAAGAAAGTTGTTTTTATCAAAAGTTTGCATTCTCTCAACTCTCTTAATTAGAGAATTCATTGAAAAGAAAAAGTAGTGTAAATTATCCTAGGTGCATCTTTTAGTGAATTGGAGTCGAGTCTATACACCATCAGTTTCATCTCCACTACCTTTTGTCTTAAAGAACAACCATTAAAATCAAAGTAAAATTAACTTAGAAATTTTTATTTTACTAGGGCTCTGAAGCACCAATATAGATCAGGCTAGTGCCTTGGAGTAGGTGAGTAATTAACTCTCCAAGACTACAAAACCAAACAAGTAGCTTATCTTGTGATAGGATAAATCCAACTGTTGCATTTATACTCTGGGAAAGCTCCTCTTAAAGGAGACGCATGAGCTCGTATCTGAACCAGTGAGGGGATCAATCCTCCCTTGTTTGGAACGATGCCAGACACGCACGTATTACAAATGGTAAACCTTAGATTATTGTTGAGGAGCCAGGGGATCACTTATCGGTAAACCTTGGATTAACCATTGTCAAGGAGCCGATAAGGGGATTGAGCTTGTTACTCTGCCCTTGCATGCTGTCGGAGTGTAGACTATTCCCCCATGTGTATTTGTTACTGTTGGTGACCTTAGTGACCATTATCTTAGGATTCTACCCAAG
>APFE030253809.1:4442-94483 GCA_000404065.3 Pinus taeda | reverse complement strand
CTTGGTTTCTCGTATGATAATGCATGTTTAGAGAAGGATTGTTCTTAATTGTCTTGTTTGTCACTAGAAAGTCTTAGGCTTCTAGGGAGGTTAGATTTGTCCGCAAAAATAACTCTTTCCGCATGAAAATACTCATAAGCTCTCAAAATATACACCATATATTTTCATCATCAAGAATAAGTCAATAGTTATTCTCATGCCTTGAAACATGTCCACCTCTTACAACTAATCACCATGCATCTTACAAAAACTAATATGGATCAATAATGAGCTCAAAAATTCCAAATATGCATTCAAAACCACACGTTTAATTAAAAATAAAAATAAAAATTTCCTTTCCCGGGTGCGTTAGACATCATAGACGTTTTTTGGTGCCAATGCGACAAAATACATACCACCAACTACTTAATTATTTGATCCTCTAGTAGGAAATATTAATTAATGAAAAATACATCTAATACTCATAAGCAAATAGATTGATCCTAAAGCCTCTGATTAGAAAACCAAACCTCATACTAACAATGCCATGTGATGATGATTACAAGGTCGTCATGGCAAATGGTTTTGGTATGATAATGTTGGCTTCGAAACAAAGATCTAGGGAATTCAACCTCGAGCCTCTCTAAATTTGACAAAGTAATGTATCTAGTGAATCAAACTGCACATAGATAGCTTAATAAATCATCCCGATTGTGAATGATATGAATGAAAAATGACATTCACTCATGGTATTCATCCACCCATGGTATTTATCCAACCTTAGAATTTTCCCATTGTATTGTAAGTGGCATCTACACATGGTATTCATTCACCCATGGGATTTTCCAAGGTATTGTAGATGGCATCAACCCTTTGTATTCATGCTCCCATAGTATCTATCCACTCATGGAATTTACCCATGGTATTATAAGTGAAATCCACCCATTGTATTAATTCATCCATGGTATTTATCCAAACATGGAATTTACCTATGGTATTGTAAAAAAAAATTATATAAGTAAAATATTGCATTTTGCAAAAGTACAAATTGTCCACCGCAATGTAGCTTTTACAATTATTTTTTATTTAAAAAAATATTTATTTGTGGTTTTCTTTTTATTGTGATTTCTCCATTCTTCTTCTGACATTTCGTTTTTCTTAGATCTTGGGGGCCTCCCCCCAAGATCTGGATCAATGGTATTAGATTCAGCTTACGACTTCATGGGAATGAGGTTTTGAAACATATTTCAGTTTCAAAATTTACAACAATATTCATAAACCTTAATGCAAGTAGTACAACCTGTAGTTAGAATTATAAAAGCTTATAATAGGTCATTTTAAATTATTTTTTGTTAGATAAAATGGGTATTTTTTATGGAACTTGATTTCATTTCCAGATTTGAGAGATATGAGTATTTGAAGTTACACATGTCTAAAACATTGTGCGACTGCGTGTATCATGAGTTCTTTAATCCTTTTCTCATTCCATGGGCGATGGATTTTCAAGTGTATTATATGAAATGAAATATATCTTCAATAGTTCAAATGGGTATTTGATGGCATTTTATTTCAGCACCTGTAGCAGAATTTATCAGCAAAGTTGTATCAAGAGGTATATAATCTGAAAGAAGTCTTTACAACATCTCATAGAATAGGATAATTTACAACACCCATTGCCACTTTTGTTACATGTTTGCAACACATTTATAGTTCAAGTACATCTATATTTTATTTTGATTTTGTAACCCACATAGAATCCATGAGTTCTTATATTTGGAGTAGCATTTGGAGTGGGTTCTCTTTGCAGAGTTGCCCTCCCACCCCACTTTAGTAGGAACCTACTTCACATTCATCATTTTCAGCATAGAAACATTTGGCTTGGGTTCTTTGTAGATTTGTCCTCCCACCCTAGGCTATGTAGGCACCTACTACTTCATCAACAATCAACATCAAGGTTATGGGTCAACCTTACAAAACCCTTGTCGTCGAAGTCTAGTTACTAGGCCAGACAATGTTAGTATCACAAGTGGTCACAAGAATTATATGGTATCTCTATCCACAGATCATCATTTTTCATGGTTATGAGTCATCCACAGACCCATGCTTCATCAAAATCCATTTTCTAGGCCGCACTCTATTAGTATCATAGTTGGTCACAAACAATATAGGGTACCTCTATCCCTAGATCTCCGTTCATCATGGTTATGGGTTAAATCAACAAAACCCTTCTCCTCATTGACTCTTCATATTCAACAAAGGATTTTCAGGAGGGAACTTAATGCAATGGGGACCATTTCTTCTTAAGGAGTGAGTAATGATCCAAATGGAAAATGACATCCACCTATGGTATTCATCCACCAATGTAATTGACCCATGGTATTGTAAGTGGCTTCCATCCATGATACTAATACACCCATAGTATCTACCCACCCATGGAATTTACCCATGGTAGTGTAAGTGGCATCCACCCATGGCATTCATTTGCCCATGGTATTTTATGATGCTATTGTAAGTAGCATCCACAATTGGTAATATCCTCCCATAGTATTTATCCACTCATGGAATTTACCCATGGTATTGTAAGTGACATCCACCCGTGGTATTCATTCACCCATAGTATTTAGCCACCCATGGAATTTACCTATTTTATTGTAATTTTGTAGTGGTTTCAACCATGGAAAATTTTAAGGATGGAAATTTATTTTCAAGTTTAGAAATCTTGCCGAATATTACTGGTCCCTTATGTGAAAACTATAAAATATTTGGAGATATATTTGCAAAAATATTCAAATTTATAATATTTTTGTATAGTATTTATAAACGTTTGGTGACCTTTAAGGTAAAATTATTTTATACTATAAAAATTTAGTGAATTATTTTTAGAAAAGCACTGAAATTTGTGAATCCCTTTTTTAGAAAAAGCATGGAAAATTAGCCCACCTACAAATATTAGCCCTTAAAATTTTCCCTAGCTACAACCACCCTTAATTTTTTTTCATAAGCTTCATTTTGGTGTCTGGCGACCAAAATCTCAGCAGCTTGTCTTGCACTAACTAGGTACTTGTGCTTTTAATTAAGTTGAAATTTCAATGTATAACTTGAGCTTCTTTGCGTGTTGTCTTACCACAAGTTGAACTCTTCAATTAGCTACAAACTAGTTCTAGCAGTTCCTTGATTATCTGCGTAATCCTTGAGGGAAACTGGCCTTGCTCTCAAGACATGCACAGTGTAGCCTAGCAGTGAGCTTCGACAACAAAATTGTGTAGACCCACCTAGATAGTTTTCTTTAGATGGGAAACTACGCAGAGAAATCCAAGCTAGCAAGTGAGCCTTCAACTCCAAAATTATGCAAAGTCGTTGATAGCCAGCCTTCAGTCCAGGAATTGCACAATCCAAATCCACAATGAGTAGTACCATCTATAATTGCACAAAGCTAGCTAATAGCCTTCCCTCAACTGGGAAATTGCATAAAGCTTAAGATCCAGACCTGAGCCACTCAACCCAGAAATTGCATAGAACCGTATTATGCTAAAAGAAAGTCAATGCATGAACCTGAGAGTTTCTTAGTCTTCCCCAGGACTACATAATATTTCTTAGCACTGCATGACATGGTCCAAGAAAAGAAATAAGATAAGAGGAAAAGAATCCCTCAGAAGTAGGTAATCAATTATTACCTTCCGAAAGGTGACACATTTCCATCGTTAGAAGTTTTTCCTAAGTATCATGATATCCATTATCTGAAATCTATGTAATGGATTCCAGTAGATCTCACTTATGTCTTCAATCATCAATCTCTAACAATCCTAGGAGATCAAGGAGCCTTTGGTGCACTGTCATTACTTTTCAGTGCGAGTTATGCTTTTATCGCCTTTTGTTGCCTTTTTGTGGATTTTGTTTGTTTAGTCTGTTAGAGAATTTTTTTTTCTTGTTTTGTTGAACAACCAGTAGTGTTTTAATGTTTTATAGCTTTTAGAGGTGTTTTTTCAAGTTATACATTTCCTTCCCCAAGCGTTGCATGATTTTTCCATTTTTCGCACCAATAGTTGTCGATGGGGCGACTCCCTTCGCATGCTTAGTGTTACTTCAGTTTGATCCATTTTTGCTCTTTCCCTATATGTATACATTTACACATAGTTATATATGCACTCATCCTTACATAATCCTTCAGATATTCATGTTTCCACAGTCCCATGGATAGATCTGGGCTCCCCCTTCTTGGGTCCCACATTCACTTGCATGCAATGTGCAATCTAGAAGCCCAAGGCCTATGCCTTGGCTTCTAGAAGTGCATAGAGGATGTCCTAGGCTGGCTACAACTATGCATTGTGTAGTTCTAGGATCCAGTCTCCCAGCTTGGACAATAAGACTACCTAATGCGTAGTCTCTCCCAAACCCTGTCCCAAACTAAACTGCGTATTGTGTAGTTCCAGTCATCAATCTTCCTCATTGAATGTTGGTACTGTGTAGTATGCAATTCCCACAGTGAGTTAGTCACCCCTGTTAGTGAAAATTATAGAATTTCCCTCATTAGATGCACTCGTTGCCAGTTACTTGTGCTGTGAAGTTGGATTTGCTAGACTTAATGTTTGCTTGCCATAAGTGTCTGTTCTTTCCCAAAGGTACCACACTCACAAAGTACTTCTCTCCGGCAGCCATTATACCATGGCACTAAAGGGAGTTGTTTCAAGAGTGACCACAAAAATAAATATTGGGGAAGAAATTGAGGAAGCGCCAATTTACTTTCCAATATATGTGCATGCCCAACACTATCATGGTAGCAAGACCAGTAGCAATTATGGAAGGCAACAATCCATTACAGGATCAGTGAAAGTAGAAATTGATGACATGATAATAAAGGTAGAAAACAACTACAGACTGAAAACGCATTCAATGTTCATGTAGGAAGCTTTGACAACAAAAGCAAAAGGAGGTAGAGGTCAAAGAAAATACAGTGAAGGAAGAGAGAAAAGCAGAGCTTCCAAGTAGTAGAACTAAGATCACAACAACAAGAACAATAGTCGAATGAAGAATAGGAGTTGAGAAGCAAAAACAAGAATAAGAACAAAGGCAAGCCACAATGATAGAGAAAACAATTCTAATATAGGTTGATGAGCTAGAATAAACAAAAGCTAAGAAAGAGAGTGAAAAGATGGGTTCCCCCACCAAAGCTAAGCACAAGAACCAAGTGTGGTGAGAAGTCAATATGTACATGGAGTAGTTGATGCGTGAGGCCACCAGTGATGACTTGCAGCTGACCACAGACAACATGTACAAGTACATTTGTTGTCTAGCCACACTTAGGACAATGTTGTGCATGCCTCAGGATGGAATGGAATGGGTTCCAAGGCCACATGCTCGAATGCCATGAAGGCAAGAGCCTGCTTTCAGTAAGACAACATCAAATAGTTTGGGGACATTGCTACATAGTACCATGCTTGACATCATTACATGACTAACAAGCATCAAGTGGATGTTTTTGAGTTGGCCTTTCCATAAACCTTGGAGTCATATTTTTTTGTCTTGTTAGGTTGTCTCTAACCTTTTTTGTCTCACATGGGTACATGTGGAAAATTGTATTGTTGTAAATATGTTGTAACTGAAATTCCAAGTGTCACTAGTAGAATGTGAACAATCACTATGTAATGTGAAGATTCATGAGGGTATTCTGGGAGTCAAAGGAGAATTTCAAGGGTCACCCAACCCTTTTCTATATATAAAACCTCATAACTCATAGAACAGGCTTTTGGGAGCCAAACGTTTGGCTAGGCATTGATTAGAAAAGGCTTGAAGAGTATTGTGACGAGCCTTCGCTTCCCCACAACATACAACCAATACATCCCTTTGGAGGAGTAGGCAGTGTTGACTATAATTTTCCACTATTTGGGCTAGTGGTTGTTAATGTTGTATGTATGGATGGAACTTTCACTTGATAATATAACTGAGCCAACACAGTTTCATGCATATGTTGTTGTTGTAGTTTGATTATTATGGTTTACTTTAGAAATGTATGGTATTTAACTTACACATTTGTGTATGAACTATTTTGTATTCAATTTTATGAAAATTGTTGAAGACGTATTGTTTTATTAACTCGTCACTTTGGATTGTCGACTATTCTACTTCCAGCCTGTGATGTCGTTCCACTCGTGTGTTCCTTTCAGGCTACATACTATTACAAGCTTCTAAGGGACACACTTCCTTTCTCCCTCTATGTGTTAGAAACCCCATGCATCTAAGTTGACTTTCTACAAGGTCACACACTTGTCTTCAATAGAGTTGTCATACTTACCTTTGCACGTTACCATGGTCAAGGCACTAATTTACTACCGATTGCTAGGAATCCTACTCCAAACGGTCTGAGGTATAGTTGGTGCTTCTTACTGGGGAGATCCCATAACATGCTGGTGGGTCTAGCATCATGAACATTTATGGCACTAAAAGGAGTTATAGATGAAAAGATGAGTCCTCAATGTCTGTTCTAAATCTTCCCACATCATTCATGACTTATATTACAATATCAACTCTAACACGTTGTTTTCACGCACATGACTTCGAAGTGTCGGAGAGCGTCATTGATGACTTTTCATGATTTAAGTATGACAGTGAAGGTAGAGGAACCTTGCTAAGGCACGGAGTTTCCTTCGTAGCCTTCTATCACAGGAATTAAGTCCCATCAAATAATATTCCCTATACATTGTCCTCTTACACACTCAATGTGCATGCTGACCAATGGTGTCGCACACTGCTCACAACATCCACTCACTCTTATGATCACATGCCCGATGAGTTATTCCATGATTTCTATCTTTATGACCATAAAGCACTCAACAAAAAATTCTGAAATTATGGAAAGAACCTAATGATCTCTTCAGAAATTTTGGATGTTTTTCTTGAATCTTACTTTTCAAACCCCTAAAGATGAAATTGATTGGAAATTTCTCATGTAATGGTTTCATTACCTTCTTCATATATATGAAAATCCTCACGAGTTAGAATCATTCAAGCTCATCCAACATAACTCAATGTTAGAGCTACCAAATCTAAGATGGATGAGGTTGTTGTCATAGGTGACCTGTCATCTGCTCCTCATCAAGCAACTTTGTCTCCATAGGAAACGGTGGGAGAAGTTGTGAACCCATCTGTTGAACCATCATGTACTCCAACCCCACCTACTCTACATATATATGCAGTTGTAGATTGCAAGGTTGTTGGTTGTCACATGGACTTACTTTCTCAACCTTCATCCTCTCATTCTATTGATCCTTTGGATTTTGGTGTTTTGTGTTCATCCATTTTGGACTCCACATGTGATCTGCATGAGGATCAACTTGTGGATGAAGTTAGTGTTGAGAAGCCAACCTATGTTGTCATTTTTTATGAGTATGTGTGGGAATATGAATAAGAACCTATAGTGAGGATGACCCCCTTCTGTCTGCACCTCCTCCCTTCTATCCTAACATATTCTGTCATCCTTACATTGATGATTTCTCTTGTGAAAATTAATTCCTGGACATTTTTCCTTCTAATCATACACATGATGCATAAGATGTCAGTATACCATTTGATTACAAAGAGGACAAATATTCCTTTCTAAATCCACTAGATCTATTATCTTTCTTTTCTAGAAATTCAGAGGGGGAAAAATTATGTTTCTAATTAACCCCTTTGTATGATTTGTCAGATCATGAGGATGTCGATGTATTTCTCAAATTTTTTTATCACAGTTTTCGTCACATATTTTCTCACTCATTCAATCATGATTCTGATTCACTTTCTATTGATCTCTCTAAGCAACTAGTCTTTGATGATCTACCCATTGATGAAGTGAAAACCCCTCAAGCTATCAAGGCACTTCAACCCAAGATGATGGTTATGTCATGTCCTCATTTCCTTGAGCTCAGTTCCGCTCCTGATAAAAAAAAATTTGAAACACCCCAGACTCCTCAACACTCTCTCATGCACATTGAAAATCAATCTGATCTACACACATTACACCCTCCAATAAAATGTCACCATCCCATCACTCATGTATTCGAGGAGTAATAATTAACAAGCCATGTTGCAAAACACAATTTTTATTCTTTCTGTAGAATGTACATGGTTATTGTCTACGCATAGTGCGTTGTCACACCATGGTACATCCACAAAGTATCTATCATGTGCTTTTACATTTTTATTTTATGTGTAGGCATTCAAACTTTGGCTATGCTAGTTTTCATTATTTTACCTTTCCTGCATGTTGGTTTGTCTGAATATCTTTCTTGCCAACATGACATGAATTCCATCTACCAACCAATTCAGTAGTGACTACATTGGAAATATCACTTGACGTGAGTAGGCCCATGTAGTGTTTAGCTTAGGAGTAGGAGTAGTGTTTTCTTTGTTATGTTCTTTGCTTTCTTGCCTACTTTTCTTTCATGTTTTCTTTTCTTTCTTGTTTTATTTTCTTTCTTGTTTTCCTTTCATTTCACTTCTATCCGTTTCTTGCTTTGTTTGTTTATTTTTCACCCATAGGTTTAGTTTTCACATGAAACCATGATTAGCTTCTTGAGACAAGTTGGGTGAAACACAAGAGGACTTGTATAACTATCAAAATTTGGCTATATGTCTATTCCATCTCTTTGATAAGATATTGTGTTCTTTCATCCAATGGTACGCTGATGGAAAATATGTTATTTTCACAGTGCGTCTTGGTGAAACAAAACACTTGTAATTTTAACTAGTGCCACCTACTTTAATCAGTTTTTCTATATTCGAGTAACCCGTGTCAACTCAGTTAGGTAGATTAAGGTGAGAGTGAAAACCTTAACACATATCTCAGAGGTATATATAGCGTAATTCTTTGAAGGGACAACCTCTTCTACCCTCAATAAGTCAAGATCCCTCTTCTGCCTCATGAAATAAATAATTTCTTATGCATAGTTCTTCGAAAAATAAAAAACGAAAAATAAAAAATAAAGGAGAGAGAAAAGAAAGGCTTCCTACTCAGGGAGGTGAAGGACGTAACTCTGCTAAGGTACTGTCAAGGCTCGTTGGCAAAGGAGCAATGCTTGTGTTCAAGAAGTGAGTTTGTCGAGGTAATGTCTAAGCCTGCTAGCAACAGAGCAACCCTAGAGATAAAACTTAAACTATGTTAGTCTATATTACTTGTGCATCAATATACTCCTCATCCCCAATTAAAATAACTGAGTTTACTTGGCTTGCTATGTGTGCTGGCCGATCAAGATAATGGTGGGGACTACATCTTTAACTCAAGTTAGTGAGGAAACCATGATGACTAAAGAATGAAACAATACATCCAGAGGAGTTAGATTCACTTTACATCAGATAAGATCCATATAGAGAGCTGGAGTTCTATGAGTGTGTCACCAATATTGTGGTGGCTACAACCACCATCAAATTTTCTTCCTAAGCTTCATTTTGTATCCTCCATACTAAAATCTGAGCAACATGTTTTGCACTACCCTGGTACTGTTGTTTTCAATTAATTTTATTTTTCAGTTTACAACTTGTATTTGCTTACATTCTTGTTGTCTAACCACAAGTTGACCCATTCACTTGGTTGCAAACTGATTCTAGCACTTCCTTGATGACCTACGAAATCCTTGAGGGCAACCAACCTTAATCTTAGGAAATTCGTAATGCAACCCAATAGTAATCTTCGGCTCCAGAATTGCGTAGACCAACTGGGAAATAGTGCAGAGTAGTGCAAGTCAGCAATTGAGCCTTTAGCTCCAAAATTGTGTAGAGCTAGCTGACATCCAACCTTAAGTCCATGAATTGTGTAGTCAAAACCCACATTGAGAACTTCAAACAAGAACTGCATAGAGCCAGCTGACATCCTACCTTCAAATAGGAAATTGTGCAGAGCTTGAGAGGTATCCCAAAGCCACTCAACACAGAAATTGTGTAGAACCATACTATACCGAGAAGCTACCAATGCATGAACCAAAGAGTTGTCAAGTCCTCCTGAGGACTGCACAATCTTTTTGGGTAGTGCATGGAAGGGTTTTGGAAAATTAAGAAGCTAAGAGGAAAATCATCCATGGGAAGTAGGGAATCTATTATCATCTTCCCAAAGGTGACAAATTTCCATCTTTAGAAGTTTCTGATAAGTGTGGATGTTGTCCTTGATATCAAGCATACACATCATGAACTCCATTAGATCAAATATATGTAATGGATGCCCCTAGAGCTCACTTATGCATTCCATCATAAAGATCTAGAGCCCTAGGATATCAATGAGCATTCAAAGCATTCTTATCTCTTTTCGAGGTGAGTTTTGAATTTATTGCCTTTTGCTACTTTTCTAGTGGCTTTTGTTTATTTAGGTTGTGAGAGTGTTTTTTCGCTCATTTTTTTGAATGACCACTAATGTTAACCTTTTTTAGCTTATATAAGTTTTATTTCAAGTTATACATTTTCTTTCCCATGCTTCGCATGAGTTTTCCTATTTTGGCAGCAAACATTGGTGATGTAGTGACTCCCTTCACATACTTCATCTTCTTTCACTTTGATCCATTGTGGCACTTGCCTTACATGAATACATATAAAATTAGTTAGATATGCACTCATCCTTACATCATCCTCTAGATTTTCCTCTTCACACTCCCCATAGAAAGACCTAGGATTCCCCTCCCCTGGTCTCATATTCACTTGCATGCACAATGTAATCTAGTAGCTGAAGGGCTCTGCACTAGCTTCTGGAATTGTACAATGGTTGTCCTAGGTTGGCTCTCACTGCGCACTACGAAGTTATAGAAGCCATTCCCCTAGCTTGGTGTTGACATTGCTAGACCTCCCAACATGTAAGAGGATCTCCTTGGTAAGAAGTCCCAATTAGACCTCGGATCGTTTTGTGTAGGAGTCCCTGTAATGTGTCGTATGCTAATGCCTTGAATACAATTTCAAATAGAGGCAAGTAATATGACTCCGTTGGTAGCAAGGGTGTGACAACTATAGTGAGTCAAGGAAGGTGAATGAGAGGTTATAACACATGGGCATTGAGATGAGTGCGCCCCTTGGCAACCTATAATCATATTTGGATGGGAAGGGAACACACGAGTGAAGATGCATCACATGTTGGAAAGCATGTTATATGGAAATCAAAAGTGATGGTTAAACCAATAGCACATTTTATAAATATTCATACATACTCATACAAAATAGTCCATACATGCATGCGTAAGAAAGCAAATACATATTCCATTTAGAGTAAACAAGATAGCTGGAATACAGTACAACATATGCATGAAATGTGTTGGCTCTTATTATATAGAGAAGTTTTAGTTCTAGTCATACAATACATCCATTTCCATCCACTAGCTCTAATAATGGAATGTTACAGCCACATCTACCTTCTCATCTAAAGATATCTACTAGCTCCATGTAATGGAGAAGCTAATGCGTGTTACAATACTTTCCAAGCTCTCTCCAAGGCAGTCTTATCAGAAGATTGGCTGACCAAAAGCGTTTAAAATGACTTATGTGGTTCTATTTACAGAAAAAGGTGGGGTGACCTTTGACATTACCCTTTATGAACATTCATCTACCATCATGACTCTTCATCTACTCTATGACTGTTACATCCAACTATCGACACTTGACTTACACTTCACATGATGTTACATTCCAATGCACCTATGCTCATGTGAGACAAAATGGCTTGAGCAAGCCACGCAATACATCACTAACACTTGGTCTATTGAGGTGAGACCAAATCTTTGACATGCTTGTGATGGTCAGGATGGTGAGTTAGTGTCAAGCTTGCTCATCCGTGATGGTGCGCATGCACCCCACGATGACATTTTGTCGAAGCAAACTCTTGCATCTGTTGCATCCGGTGCATTAGTATGGCTCCTTCATCGAGCTCATCTACTAACATGCACATGGTCTTCTTGGGTGTGGTTGAATTGGCAACATAGTGATGCATATTGTCCATGATGATATTCAAGTGTGTGCTAGTGGTCATGTGTATCAACTTGCCAAAGTACATGTTCAACTCCAGCTGGATTTTCTTATTGTCTTCACCTTGGTGAGTGTACTAAATGAGTTGGATCACATTCGTGCACATAATGACATGCATGTTGTTGAATCCCTTGCACGTGACCAACAACACTGCTCACCATTCATGCTTTGTGCCAACTACTGGGATGGATATTTAACCTCTACGGACGTAGTTTTGTCTATGAATGTACGTTGCACCTCATGTTCTTCTTGTTCATACTACACACATTTGCTTGTCTGTGAAGCTTCATGTTCTCTCATAAGTTGCTGCTTCAACACATGAAACTACTTCTTTATTCCATTCTTTGTCTTCATGTGGTCTTCATGTCATATCATCACCTCATATCCCAAGTCTCCAAAGTTGCTTTCATCACCAGTGGATCTTCTTGAGCTTGCAGCTTTGTTCCACCTCTATGTTGTCAACAACATTCCTCTCATGTTCGCTAGATCTAGTATGCTACCTTTAGTTGGTGTTCATGATGCTACTCATTGTGATGTTCTTGGTGTCATATCATGATGTCCTTATCTATGAACAACTCGATGTCTTCATGGGTAGGAAAGTTCATAGACACTTGATCAACTACATCCCCAAGTGTCCTCTGAATGGTGTCTTTGACTATGCTCCCTTGAAACCATTATGTCTACACTGCTGAGAGGCAAATGAACACCTGCAATACCCAGAGACATGGAAATAATCATGGAAAACAATATGTCAGTCAAAAACCAAAATGAACTTGAGAACTGAATTGCAACATACCTCTATGGCTGATAATGAAGGTTGCGGGGACGTCAAGAGACTGACTGCAAAGACTACACAAGACATAGTCGGGGCTGCTATGGTACTGACTGACAGCTAGAACTATGTAATGCACAGGCCACTCTGGTTGCTAACTGGTGGCGTTGTGCAATCTCAACTGGAAATGGTTGGAGGCTCAGTGACTACATTGTGTAATTTTCTGGGCCAGCAGTCACTGTCCCTCAAAAATGTGCAAAATACTCATGGGGGATATTTCCTATGTAGAAATGCATATTTCTAGAGATGAAGATATATCCTTCCCCAGATTGCACAAGGCTATCTCAGTGAAGGCAGAGCCAGAGCCTAGGTTGCCCAGACTCGCTAATGGGAAACAGAACGTGAATGTGAGTGTGAGTGCACGCTGATACTGAGTGTAAGCACAAGTGAATAATAATGCATGTAAATGGTGAATGAAATATTCAGACAATGGAACAACATGGATGTGGGTGAGGTGAGTTTTGGAATCGGTGACCGTTCGTCAAAAAAAGTTTTATGCAAGTGACAATAGCAAGATTTTGATGAAAACTAAAATGGTGCTAGTACAATCTACAATGTATCAAAAAGACAACAACCACTCATTGACATGAAGCAGATAGTGTTCATACGAAGCGAAATCCAAAAAGCACCTGAAATGCAACATAAGTCATGGAAAGCGGGTTTATGCCAAAACAACTAAGCTGAGTATGCTAATAGCCCCTAGATGTAATGTGGGACATGAGAGATGCAAGGCTGATTTGAGGAATGAGCTTTGCGGCATCCAATTTATGAGTTTTGATCAAATCAAGGTTATGACATGCATGCCACAAATCTAGGGAAATGGTCACTTAGTGAGACGTTTCTGAAATTATCGTTGCATGTAACCTCCAACTACTAAAAATAGATCCTTGAAACAAGGGATGCCTTTGCATGCTACCTTGGGAGAAGCAACCCATGAATGAAAGTCAGTTTTGCTCGATCCCAAAGGGAACCGGTCAACTCAGCTACAGATGTAAGAGATCGCTTGATCGTTGGGAGAAAATGTGCATTTCTGGCTTGGAGATGGGTTGGTTGCCTAGGGGATTTGTGTAATTTTTGGGTAGAGCAGCTGAATTCTACCTAGATTTGCGCAAATTCTTGTCTAGGAATCCCCATTGGGGAGAATTGAACAAATTTCACTTTTAGTGTTGACTGCTAGAATTGAACAATTCTAGAGCCTAGCAGGATGTCAATCAGGATTTTGCAATTTCTGGAGTGAAGGCTAGTTTCCCTCCAGAATTGTACAATTTCATCGGGCAATTGTTTATCTAGCAGCTCGACCAAGTATGGGTGATCAGCCTGTGAGGGCAATTCATTGAGTTGTGATCAACAAGTTGCCTTTGTGCAGGAAAAACACTAAATCGTGTGTACTTGACGAAGCAAGGCATGGTGCTGTGAAGGTTGGAAGGGAGGCTCCAAAACAAAGGTGAGGAAAAATTTTGGAGGGTGGTTGTAGCCGCTACAACACTTGGCAACAAACTAGTAGAACTGTAACTCTATCAATGGACCTTGTTCATGAAAATAAATTCTAACACCTCTGGAAGTATTGTTCAGTTCTCATCTCCTCTTGGTTTCCACACTAGCTTGATTATAAGATGTAGCATTTGCCAAGATCTTCATTGACTGACACACATTCCAAGCCAAGGAAGCACATTTGTTTCAATTGGGGTTGAGGGGTATATTGGTGCACAACTAGTATAGTCGTTAGATTCTTATTTTCATCTATCAGGTTTCTCTACTCGCAGCAGGCCTAAACAGTACCCCAGTAGCGTCACATAGGAACAAAAGCATGAGTCCACTACCAATGAGCGTGGTTAGTACCCCAATGGAGTTATTTTCATCACCTCTCCACATAAGAAACCTTTCTCTTCTTTTGCCTTATTCATTTTCGTTTTTTCAAACATTTTTCCCTTCTTCATTTTCTCATTTTTCATCTTCGTAACTTTGCATAACACTTATTCATTCTAGAGGAAAAAGAGGGATCCCAACTTATTGAGAGCATAAGAGGTTGTTTCTATAGAGATGTAGTTTATTATACCTCTGACATTATTGTTAAGGGTTTCCCTTCACGTTACTCTAATTGACTAAGCGGACAAGGGTTAACCCAAAAGCAACTGACTAGAGTAGGCTACACTAGTTAGCATGCAAGCTTTGTGTTTTCACTAAGGTTCACTTTGAACAGTACATATTTGACTTTGACGTATCATGGAATAAAAGTAACAAGTTCTTCATACAAAGGCAAGATGAAAAATAAACAAGTAGTGATAGCTGTACAAGGCCTCTTATACTTCACCCAGTTTCTTTCAAGAATCATACATGGTTTCATGTTAAACTATCCTACGAATGAAACAGTGAACTAACAAACAACAAAGGACAGCAAGAGGAGAAGAAAAAGAAAAAGAATAGTGAGTAAGAAAAAAAGAAAACAAACAAACAAGAAAACAAAGAAAGTAAGCAAATAAGCATGCAAGCAAACCAGTGAAACCAAACACTACTCCTACTCCTAAGCTAACGGTGCATGGGTCATCTCACATGAAGTGATAATTCAAATGCAACCACTGGTGCATTGGTTGACCTATGTTGGTGAAGGCATGGTTCGTGAACAAGACAGTTGTTCAAACTACGAAATAAGAAAGATGTAACGGTGAAGACAAATACTCTCCGAGCTTACAAGCAACCACAAAACAAAGATGAGTGAGAGCATGTGACATGCTTTTTGTGGAGCTATCATGGTAATATTTTACACTACATGTAGATGTTGAGTGTATGCATTCTCTTGACTGTGACATGCAAGCAAACATGAGAAAGGTAGACCACTTGTGTTGTGCACGTGTGATTGTCGTGTAAGATTCCTTCAATGCATGTACGATGGGATCATGTAGTTCAAGTGGAGGAAGAAAGGTCCTTTTGTTTGTTTGGTCTTGAATGGAAAGCAAAGAGTGATGACGAGCCTTGAGTGTTTCAATAATTTCCTAACTGGATGTGAAACTAACCTCAGGAGAGTGAGGACCTAACATAACCATCATCACGGGTTGAAGTGCCTCGATATCTTGGGGGGTCTCGACCTCATTGACAGATACATCATCGTAAACTAGCCTTTGATAGATTAACAACGATTGAATCAACATCGTGATTAGATGAGGAAGTGAATAGATCACAAGAACCAAGATCAAAAAATTTAGGATGTTTTTCGGCATCCTTATGATTTGATGAATTGGATAGAGGGGTAGATGAGAAGCAAAGATGTTTACCCTCTATGTTTTCAAGAAAGATAGATGACAGAATGGATGGATTTTTTGAGCAATATGTGTCCTCTTGACACTCTAATGATAGTCTGACATCCGACATGTCCTATGAACGAACGGGAGTAGAAGCATCCAGAAATGAGTTTTCACAAGGGAAATCAACAATGGAAGAACCATAAGGGATGTTAGGATGAAGCAGATGAGGAACGGCTAGGAGGGAGTCATCCTTTACTATGGGCTCTTCTTTAGATTCCCGCACACACTCATCATGAATGATGGTGCAAGTTGGCTACATAACACCAACTTCGTCAACAACTTGATCCTCATTCAGAGCAAGTGAGGAGTCTAGAATGGGAGAACACAAGATAGTAGAATCTAGAGGATCAATAGAACATGAGGACGGAGGTCGAGGGAATGAATCCTTATGACAACCAACACGCTTGCAAGCCAAATCTTCTCAAATCTCAAGAGCAGGTGGAGTGGGAGGATATGACAGTTCAACAAAGTTGCGTACATTATCTTCCACATCACTCCATGATGGTGGAGTTGTTTGATGAGCTGAATATGGACAATCACTTGTGACAGTGACTGTGCCTACTCTTGATTGCATAGTTCCATCACAAGAGTATGAGTGAGATTCAAGTGATTTCAAGAATTGTGGATTTTCAGATATGTGAAGAAGATACTCAAATCTCCCATCAACGAAGTCCTAATCAACATCATCTTTGGGGAATCGATATGCAATATTACAAAAGAGTGTGTAAAACTATTTAATGGATTCATCAGGTGGTTTACGTAATGCTGGAATTTCTTTGTTGAGTGCTTTATAGTCGAAGTGATTGAAAGCACAATCTATCTCTATGACTAGATGAGCAAGTGAATGAATAGATTTTCTGGGATGTGTGGTACACTACTACATTGGGTGCCCTTGAAGTGTGTAGAAGAACTATGCATAGCTCATGTACTCTTGAAAGAATCCATGTCTTTCAGAGGAGCCTACAACGTGAACCGCATGCCTAACCAAGGCTAAATAGCATCCACCATCATTTTTTTATGAGATAAGGTATCCGAGAGCCTTTCCAAGAAAATGAAGTCATTTTCATATGGCATGCACTCTGGAAAAGTAACATAGTAGTTAGTCATGATAGGTGTGTAGATATTCAAAATAGATGTGAGGACTTAGCCTGTCACATGGCCCTCTTTCTAGTGCCAAAATATTGACAGTGTTAGACCCGCCAACCTGCAAGGGGATCTCCCTAGTGAGAATTCCCAATTAGACCTCACACCTTTTGGTGTAAGATACCTAGTAGTGGGTCATATGGTAATGTGTTGATCGCGATTTCCCACAGAGGGAAGTAATATGACACTGTTGGTAGAAAGGGTGTGACAGGTGTAGTGAGTCAAGGAAGGCCAATGAGAGGCTCTAACACATGGGGGTTGAGATGAGTGCACCCCTTGGAAACCTATAATAGTACTCGAATGGGAAGGGAACACATGACTGAAGATGCATCACTATATGGAAAACAAGTTAGATGGTAATCCAAATTGATGGTTAAAATAGCAACACATTTCAAATAGATTCATGCATACTCATAAAGAATAGTCACTACATGCATGCATAAGAAAGAAAATAAATATGCGATTTAGAGTAAAAAAGATAGCTCAAAGACAATACAACATATGCATGAAATGTGCTCACTCTTATTATGTAAAGAAGTGTATGTTCCAGTTATAGAATACATCCATGTCCAATTACTAGCTTCAATAGTGGAATGTTAGAGCCACATCCACCTGCTCCTCCAAAGAGATGTACTAGCTTTGTGCAGTGGCGAAGCCAATGCACATTACAATACTATTCAAGCTCTCTCCGAGATAGTCTTAATAGAAGCTTGGCTAACCAAAAGCCTTTATAATTAGTTATGAGGTTCTGTTTATAGCAAAGGGTGGGGTGACCCTTGACATTCCCGTTTGTGACCATTGATCTACCCTCATGACTCTTCATCTAATCTATCAGTGTTACATCCAACTATCAACACTTGACTTACACTTGACATGATGTTACATTACAAAGAACATGTGCTCATGTGAGAAAAAATGTCTTAAGCAAGTAATGCAAGGCATCACTGACACATGGTTCACTCAGGTGAGACCAACTCTTTGACATGCTTGTGATGGTGAAGGTGGTGAGTTGATGCCACACTTAGTCATCTATGATGGTGTGCATGCACTGCATGGTGACATCTTGCTGAAGTGAACTCTTTCCTCCAATGCATCCGGTGCATTGGTATGGATCCTTCATCCAACTTGTCTAATAACATGCACATGGTCTTCTTTGGTGTGGTTGAACTAGAAACACATTGATTCATGGTGTCCATGTCAACCTTCAAGTGTTTTGTAGTGGTCATTCACATCAACTTGCCGAAGTACATGTTTAGCTCCTGTTGGAATTGCTTATCGTCTTCGCCTTGGTGAGTGTGCTGAATGGGTTGGATTGCATGCATGTGCACAATCACATGGTTGATGTTGAATTGCTTAAATGCGACTAACAACACTGTCCCCCATGTCTTCTCCATGCCAACTGCTGGGATGGATATTTAACTCGTACGAGCACAATTTCATCCGTCAATGCATGTTGCGCCTCCTGTTGTTCTTGTTCGTGTTCACTCATCCACTTCTCTATGCAGCTTAATTTTATTTCTTCATTTGTTGGTTCAGCACATGCAACTACTTTTTTTTTCAATTCTATGTCTTCGCATGATCTTCATGTCGCGTTGTCACCTCATATTCTGAGTCTCCAAGGTTGCTTTCATCACCAGTGGTTCTGCTTGAGCTTGCAACTTTGTTCTACCTCTATGTTTTGAACAACCTTCTTCTCATGTTCACTACATCCAGTATGCCACCATAAGTTGGTGCTCATGATGATGCTCATTGTGATGCTCCAATTGTCATATCTTGATGTCCTTTGATATGAACAACTCGATGTCTTCGTGGGTAGGCAAGTTCGTAGACACTTTATCGAGTACATCCCCAAGTGTGCTTTGAACAATGTCTTCAACTATGCTCTCTTGAAACCATTGTACCTACACTGCTAAGAGGCAGATGAACACCTGAAATATGTGAAAATATGGAAACACTTGTGGCAAACAAATTTTCAGTCAAAAACCCAAATGAACTTGTGAATTGACCTTTAACATACGTGGTTGACTGATCATGAAGGTTGCATAATTTTGGTTAGGAGGTCAAGATATTGATTGCCAAGACTGCATAAGGCACAATCTAGGCTACTCAAAGATTGATTGATTGTTGGAACTAGGAAATGAAGAGTCCAGTCTCACTTCCGACTACTAGAATTGCGCAATCTCATCTCACAATGGTTGTAGGTTGAGTGACTGCATTACGCAATTTTCTGGGCCAGCAGTCACTCTCCCTCATAAATGCGCAATACAGTCCTAGAGGACAGTGCTTGGGCATAAATGCGCATTCCTAGAGAAGAAGACATAGAATTCCCTCCCTGGATTGTATAGTGTTGTCTCAGTAAATGCAGAGTATTGGCCGAGGTTTCCCAGACTCAGCAATGGGAAAGAAAATGTGAATGTGAGTGTGAATGCATCGTCATACTGAGTTTAAGCATAAGTGAATGATCATGCATGCAAATGGTGAATGAAAGATTCAGAAAATTGAACAACATGCAAGTGGGTGAGGCAAGTTGCCGAATTAGTGACCGTTCATGAAAAACAGTTTCGTGCATGTGACAAGAATGAAATGTAAACAGAAATTGAAAGAGTGCTAGTACAAGCTAGAATGTATCAAAATGATAGCAAGTGCTCACTGAAATCAAGCAGACAAGATTCATACGAAGCGAAATAAAAACAACGCCAAAAATGCAACACAAGTCATGGAAAGTGGGCTTACTCCAAGACAACTAAGTTGAATGTGCCGACACTCCTAGATGTGATGTGGGATGTTAGAGTTGCAAGGTTGATGTGAGGAATGAGCTATGCAACGTATAGTTGATGAATTTTGATAAAATCAAGGTTGTGATGTGCATGCCAAAAATCTAGGGAAAGTGACACTTGGTGGGAGGTTTCTGAAATAATCCTTGAATGTAACCTCCAACTGCTAAAAACAGATCCTTGAAACAAGGGATGCCTTTGCACGCTACCTTGGGAGAAGAAGCCCATGCCTGTAACTCATTTTTGGTTGAACCTAGAGGGAACTGGTTAACTCAGCTACACATGCAACTGAATACTTGAGTGCTGGGGGAAAATGTGCATTTCAGGCCCAGAGATGGGTTGGCTGCCCAGGCAATTTGTACAGTTTCTGGGTAGAGCGGCTGACTACTACCTGGATTTGTGAAAATTTAGGGTTGGTTAGCCCTATTGGGGGTAATTGCGCAATTTTCACTATTAGTGTCGATTGCGAAAATTATGCACTTCAGGAGCCTAATAGGCTGCCAATCAGCATTATGCAATTTTTGGAGTGAAGGATGGTTTCCCTCTAGAATTGCCCAATTCCTTGGGGGAGTTGCTCAACCTACACCTATACCAAGTATGGGTGATTAGTTTTTGAGGGGAATGCATCGAGTTGTGATTGCCAGGCAACTCAATGCATAGAACCAGGCTAACTTGTGATCACCCGAGCCTTTTGTATATATAGAACCTCATAACTAATGCAAAAAGATTTTGGGACCTGATTCTTTTTCTAGGCATTTCTTAGAGAAGGCTTGGAGAGTATTGTGACTAGCCTTGGCTTCTCCTGTGCATAGAGTGAGTAAATCTCTTTGGAGGAGAACACAATGTTGACTGTAATGTTCCACTATTGGGGCTAGAGGTTTTCAATGGTGTATGTATGGATGGAACCTTCACTTAATAATATAATTGAGCCAACACATTTTCATGCATATGTTGTTATTGTAGTTTGACTATTTTGGTTACTTTAACAATGTATCTTATTTAATGTAGGCATTTTTGTATGAAATATTTTATATGTGATTGTATGAATCTTGTTCAAGATGTGTTTTTGTGTTAACTCATCATTTTGGATTATAGACTATTGCGCTTCGAGCATATAATGCCATTCCACTCATGTGTTCCTTTCAGGCTGCGTACTATTATAGACTTCTAAGGGACACACTTCCTTTTCCCCTTTCTGGTGTTAGAACCCCATGCATCTCACTTGACACGCTGGCATATCACACACTTTCTTCCAACAAAGTTATCATACTTACCTGTGTGCGCTATTGTGGTCAAGGCACTACTTTACTACCCATTGCTGGGAATCCTAATCCAAACAGTCTAAGGTCTAACTGGGACTTCTTAACGACAAGATCCCTAACATGTTGGTGGGTCGAACACCATCGACATGTAACCAAGAAAGCGTATAAGTAACGAGTTTTATTTTTCAAAAGGACAAATTTTCCACCACAATGTAGTTTTTACAATTATTCTCTATGTTAATAAAAAGTTTCTATGCTTTTTTTTTAATTTTGTGTTCTCCTCTTTTCTTGTGAAATTTCATTTTTTTTAGATCTTGGGGGTCTCCCTCCAAGATATTGATCAATCAACCACTCCATGTATCAATCCACTCAATCCAAAATTTAACATATACAATATATCAAACAAGACATAATGAGATTGATCCTATATGTCAATTAGGACCCACTATACATAATATATACAATACATCTTGCTCTAGGTGGCTAGCTCCAATGACCATAACATATGTTCCATGATATGATGTCGTCTTACAAGAAGAAATATATTGTGCTTTAATGTGTATCCAAGTGTGCCATAAAAAACCAATCAAATCCACTTTAGTCATGTTTGCAAAGTTATGTTGCCTAGTGAAATGTCAAAGGTTATATCAACAAGCTCATTGTAGCAAGGAAACCATAGGTCAAACCATAAAAATGAAACTATAGAAATGGAGTGACAAGGCATCAAAATAAAATTATGTCTCAATAGTGCTTGATATCGACCTGTAATCATAATCCTTTTCCTTTCAAACTAGAACAAAACCAAACTCGTTGTAACAAAAACAATTTTGCATGATTTGCTTCATAGCTTGAGGTTGAGGGTATATATTGTTGTTTGGAGGTCATAAGGTTCAATAGGGTCAATACTGATCACAACATGAAATAATGCAACCAACCCCACACATCCAAATATTAACAATTCATATGACTATCTGAACATATCAATAAGACAAACTGTGGGTGACTTCTTTAAAACCCAATGATTTTCACACTTAGCTAATTGTGACCTTCCCATATCACTGAGTTCTTAGGGGCCTGTGGCCATTTTCCTGATGAAATCATCATGATTTTAGTAAGAAAATTCATTATCCATGAGGGGTGCCATGTGTCAACCATTCCCGACCTTTTCACCAATCAGGGTGTGCCAAATATGTGTGTCTCATGGTTGCCCCTAGTTGTGCCATGCCAGCTTGCTAACATCATCAAATATAACATCATGCCATGTTGTACATGCAACCACATCATGTTCTATGATTTTTTGTCACTTTTCTAGGCCACCAGATCACTATGTCAGGACAATCATCATCCTTCAAGTGTCAATATGCCATGTAATTGTATTAGGCCAACCAAAACTTGTGAATTGTCAATTTGCTAAAAATTAACCAAGTGTCATTATCTTGGTATGCCATGTGCCTTGAAAGTTCACTTGGAATTGCAACATTTCCATTGAATGAACATCTACCATGTGTCACCATTTGATTGGGTCAGCGGGATTAGTTAAATGTCATGTAATTTTTGAATATGTGTAATGTTTTACATATTAATGTTGGGTTGTTCTCTCCCTATAGTTTTGGGCACTCAACTAATGTTGATTTTCAAATTGACATAAATTATCATTTAAGAGAATTTTTTTAGAGTGTGATATATTGTTGGAAACATCTCGATGAGAGCTACAAAGCCATATTATTTATAGGATTACTAGCACTTCATAACCTTGTATAATATCAATAAACTTTAAGCCTCCTTGGACTTAACTTGATGAGGATATGTAAGATGTCAAATTGTCATACCACTTCCTTGCACCCATTAATAATACTACTATTGTCTCATACATCCCATTTGACATCAATGACACCTTAATGTTATCAATGACAACATTATGTGCAATAACTTTTGTAAAAGGAAACCCAACATGGTAATATACAATAAATTTGAGTATAGAAGTTGTTGGTGGTGCAATTTATCATTTTATAGCTACTCAAATTTTCAATTTTCTAATTGCAATTATAAAGGGGGTGTTTTGGGAAAGAGCCAAAATTTTCCTTGTAATTTAGAAGGTCAAAAGTGTACTAGCTAACCTAATGAAAATTCACATACCACCTTCCTTGTATCCCAAAAAAATTGTTTTGTCTGAAGGTGGAGTTAGAGATATGGTAAATGTTTCCATGTAATTTAAAGTGCAATTAAAGAACAATAGAAGTTCCTTTTATGCACATAGATTTTGGATTTCATGTAAATTTTACATTCAAACTTCCTCAAAGTGAATTACAAGTTATACTTTAGATTTTGACCCAAATTGACCCAAATTAAATTGTCCAACTTGTCATCTTTAGAAAAAAACATTCCTTTTGTGTAAAGAATAAACATTTCCTTTTAAATTCAAGAGGCTAATTTGTGAAAGTTTTTAATATGAATGAAACAATAGTCTTGTTAAAATCCTCATTAGTGTTACGATCCACTCAAGGAAAAAAAAATGCAGCTACTAAAAAGTTATCGATGACTCGAGTAGATTCACATTGACGATGTAACTATGGTGGCTACTGTTGGCAGCTAACAATGCTTCTCTCAACAATAGTTGCTAGCATTTCTTGTAGGGCATATACCACATATACCACTATATTTGATACCATTGTAATGGACAAAAGAGAAAAAATATATTCCATTAAACTTGTGGCTAGAGTTAGCAGCTAAAAATGCTTTCATCAATAATGGTGGCTAGCATTTGTTTCAAGGTTGATAGCACCACCTTTGCTACCACTTTGATGGAGAAACAATGATAAACTGATTGGAGTAATTAAATATATAATTAAGAATAGGAAAATAAACAAAAAACAATATACAGTATAGATGAAACTCTCCAAGTACTTATATTGCTCGAGAATAGAAGATTAAATAATTCAAAATTTTATGTATAATTCTCTAAAAAAACTCTACAATTTTTCTAGAAATATTTTTAATATCCCAACATTATTTCTAAATTTAGATATTATTAGAAAATTTTAAAATATATATAACTAGTACAACCACGTTAGTAAATGTCGTTTCATTTTCCACATTTTAAATGGATAATTGAACATGGCCAAAATCAACCACATTTATTAATGTAATTATAGTAGTAATATTAACATTGATTTTGATAATAACATTATTAAATTATATTATGTTTTTCATATTAAGTAATTTTATTAATAATATAGTTAAATGTTAATAGATTCAAACACTACATTATTGAAACTACCCACCTTTCACGCCTAATATTCCAATTGTACAAGTCACCAAGTGATGGTGATATAAAATTCAAAATCTCACAGTGTATTAGACAAATAATATTCTATCAAAATAAAATCAGTACGATACACTTATTATTTTTCAAAACAAGATTAAAATTACCCAATGGCAATTCCAATATAGAACAGGTTAATAGCTAAATATAATGAACATAATCCAAGAATTTATTGAATTCCTACCTGTTATCGAGAAAACTAGTGTCCATTCAGAGCTGCTAGTCCCACTAAGACAGATAGCTATCTTAGAAACAAACAAACTAAAGTTACATATGTTTTCCTTTATGAGATATAGATGAGATAGAAGCAGAGAGTACCAACCTCAGTCTTTCACTTGGCTCCTTACTTGTTTCCTCCCTCCTTTGACAGAGCTTCACCAGTCCTTCCTTACTTGTCCCACTTCATAGAACACATGTAGAGTCAAAGCAACATAATACCATCAAAGCATAGAGATCTATAACCATAAATAATATAGTATCAGATGTATATTAACCATACAAATGCATATATCAATACAAGATTAAGAAATATACAAGAATATGGAGGAAAACTCGAATAGCTTTATTGATAGAAGTAATAGAAGAGAGGATAACAACCAAGCTGTCTCGTCCAATGCCATCCTCCTAGCATGAAAGCCCTCTTCACCTTATGAAAAGCTAGATCACCCAACAATACAATGTTGCACAGAGAAACCAATAGCACTTCCTTAAAAATACAAAATTCCAGCCTTTGGATCTCTATGCTGAGGGATCTATATATAGATATTTGCAGGTGGCTGAGTCAGCTTCTAGGATTTTGATTAGTGTCATTTCTGTAATAGTTCTTGGTTTGACTTGGAGATTTCATGATCTCTTACTCATCCTTGTGTGAATTCAGAGAGGCAAGTGTCAGATGGGTAGTTTTTAGAAGATTCTTTGGGTTTCCACCTAGCCAACTGCATTTTCTATTTGTCTTCTCTCGCTCATCGCACCCTATAGAATGGATTTTCAATATTCATCACACGTTTTGCATGTAGCAGGTGAGATGCATCGCACCCTTAGCACTGAGAAGTCTGTATGGTCGAGTTTTGACCAATTTTGAGTAGTTTTTCAGGGAGAACTTGTGGGAGATGATGTAATCAGCTGACCTTGTTCCTTTAGGGTATGAAAAACCACTTTTAGGGGCTTAGAAGCCCTTGGTTTATGGAAATATGAGATTGGGGTTGTAGTGCCCAAATATGTCTATAACACTTGCCCCCTAAAGCATGAGGTCGTAAGTCTTTTGATGTCAGGTGAAATGCTTTATCATGAGGATACGAGGTTTTTCGAACTAGAAGGTGACCTATGATAATATACAATACAATACATTATCTTCATAATATTTTCATGATCTAGTTGAGGCGGGCATTCCCATGCTCAGCTTTATAAATTCATTTTCATGTACATATGACAGATAACTGTCTATGTGATAGACTGATGATTCTGGTAGAGCCATCATCCTTTGGCTTAGATGATTACCTTTGCAGCTATGATATACATTTGATGTCTTTACTTTCCTGAATATATCGCAGCCCAGATGGATGAAACTAGATCCGGGGTCTTCAAACTCATTCAATCTCCGCTTGATATACAAGTTGATCCATGTGAAAAGATGTTATGATGTTGAACAGGGAAAGACATTGCCTGATTACCAGCCAATGATGTAAGTTGTTAACAGGCATGAGAGGAATCACGATATGATAATAACCCTCAAGGTACTACAGTACAATTAACGTGGTGTGAATACATGAGTCGATTTCGAACACCACGCAAAGTCTTCCGGTCGAAGGTCATTGATGTAAACATGTTGCCGGAAGTGAGAAACTTGCCATTAAGGCTTGCAAGCTTCAAAGTACTGAAAGGGTTGTTCCTAAGTCAACTTCTTGGGTAATGAGCTGATGTCAACAAGAAGTGACCCATCGTAGGAGGGCCTTAATGGATCCCACATCTACGACATGAAACAGAGAAAATGACTTTGTCAAGGTGGAAACAATCTCATGATAAGGTTCACGGTGGTGGTCATGAAAGAATGGAGCATGAAGGTATTGTCACAGATGAGGCATAAGCTGGGTTGGTGAATTCTCTGAGTGACTTCTCTTGAACATATCAGTGATACTGAAATGGATTGGTAGCATTAACCCAAAAAATGGATGGTACGGAGGACCAACGGTGATATGACCAGTGAATGGAATAACCCAACCTAACTCAATCATGGTGATGGAGTGAAAGTGTCATGTTCAAGAGCGACCTGCTACTAATAAAGTTCTTCAAGTTTTATTCCCAATTTTTCCCTAGTCATTTATTACCAGTACCTCTTTATTTTTGTCAAGCTTGAGGAGGATAACATATGCTTGTTCTCTAATTTTCCCTTCGGGCAAACCTGTCGCTATGTTTTAGCGAGCCTAGCAATAGTGAAAATCGCTCTTATCTATAATGGACAAGTTTATCGCTATTGTTTTAACTAGTTTAATGAAAAAGATAACTCCAGTAATCCTTTTTCATGGAATAATCCCTTAAGTCTCAAAAAGCATAAAATGATACTAAAGGGATGACTTTTACGATCACTTTAATGAGCTGAAAAAGAAAAGAGCTCAATTTTTTTGTGTAATTATCCCTCAGGTCCAAAAAGATTAAAATCTAGAGGAGGGATGGCACTTCCAATCACTTTAACGAGTTGGAGAGGCCAATTGCTCGACAATATTTTTATATTTTACGAGTCTAAAAAGAGCTTAAAAGAGACTCATCTTTGAGGAACAAGTGATATTTTCGGGTAGAAACTAGTTCCAGGTAAGGTTTGGAACTTTTCAATCATGGCAGCATAAAGAAGGTGGCTAACAGAATCACTCTTCGTAGCTGTTCCTCAAAAGGGCAAACAATAAAGTGGAGGCAGATGATTGGCTAGAAAGTGAAGGTGATGCTAAGAACACGACCAAGGCCCAAAAGCTGATAGTAATGCGATCAGAAAGGTTATTTACCGAAAGTGGGTTCATTTTTTAATGAGCTTAAACTCTGGGGAAACATATCCTCATCGCTAGGTTTATTTTTTAATGAGCTAGAACTTCACGTAAACATGCACGTTGCTAGGTTTATTTTTTAATGAGCTTGAACTTCGCGTAAACCTACTCATTGCTAGGTTTATTTTTGAATGAGATTGAACTTCACGTAAACCTTCTCATTTGGTTTACATTCCCCCAACATGATGAAAAGGAGAGTCTCTTGTAACTAGATGGAAATCATTGTGGTGAAGCAAGACTACTTCATCTAGAATAGAAAAAGGTGAATGGTGTGATAGACCAATCACATAACCTACAACGTAACTTATCTTTACAACTAGGTGCATGCCCCCCAAGCTTCAATGCATTCACCAGAGTAGTCATGGCAATTAGGTGGTTGGAATGAAGGTTCAAGAGATACCAATTTCACTTGGAATCCACCGTATTTATAGTATTTGATAGAAAATAAAAAACTAAAGGATTGTTAAGGTCACTGGAATAATCTTCATGGTAATCCAGAGGATGGGAACAATGGTGGTAATCTTCACATGGTACCTCTCATATCATCATTGACTAAATGATTCCTTCATCTATAGAATGTACATGCGACCAAGGATCTGAAGAGGTGCCATGTTCCTTAGACCTATCTATCCAAGCACTCGATGAGAGTTGATTTGGGTTTACCCCCCAAGCCAAGAAAATTGATTGCTACAATATTTCTATTGGGCTTGGATGTAACACCTGGTGATGATCCATACTAATATAATGTTCAGAAATCTTTTGAACCTTTGTAAATATAGAAGATACCATATTGCAGGTTCCACCGTGGCCACTTCCACCAGATTACTCGGAGGTGGTAGGGAAAAAGTGCCCATTAAGGTAGGGTCTTTTAGAAGGCCTACTCCGATATTTTGAAGTGATTGAGAGCTTCCATGGATCATTGGAATCCTTCGTATAACATGTGAACTGTTGGGGAGAAGTCTTTGTTGATCAGCGACTGTACTTCCTCCTTGAAAAGGAAATGCAATATTTCTAGAGTATGTTGACATAACTGCAGCCATAGCATAAATCTAGGGCCTTCCCAGTTGGATATTGTAGTCAAGTTTTCCATTGATAACTTTGACGTCAATTTCTACTGTCTTTCCCCCCAGTTCAACTTGAAAGTTGCTTAAAATCCCGTACAGGGTGTATGTTTGTCGATCGAATGCTTTTAATGTCATTGACTATCACAACAAGGTTGGTGAGCCTAACGTTTTCCAGCAACTCATTGACATAATTCATGTCGATGCCCCCTCATCAATAATTGTTTGATGAACAATTTTGTTGAGGGATTTCACTTGGATGAGGAAAGTGAGTGGAGCTGGTAACTAAGGTTCATATCCTTTATGATTAGAGGCCACAGGATTGGAATCCGTTGGGTAAATCCCACCTATTGGTGATGATCACCAATAGGTGGGATTTACCCAGCGGATTCCAATTGACCCTGCCACCTATTGGGAGGGTCAATTTTGCAGTATTTCAAGTGTCGACATAGTGGATGGTGATTGGGCCAGATCCTCGCCTATATTATAATTTTGTGCTACTCTAGCATGAGCATTAAATGTCTATTTGTGTACTACTCCCTTTGGTGGATTTATCGTTAGCTCAAGAATGATGGGTGGCACAACTTTGGTTGAAGTTGTTGTCAAACTACTAGGTTGATCTCTAGCCTTGTTGTTTGATAGCTGTGGACTCCCATAATCTTTATTACTTGTCGATATCAAAGCATCATTTTGTTTTTTTGAAATAGACAACATAAGGACCTGGGATGGGGAAGCTTTGTCGTTAGCAACTAGATTTGGTTTCTAGGTTTGGAAACGGGTTGGTCAATACCACTGAGGTTTTTGAACTCTTAAAGAACTTATTAATCTAAGATTTATGTGGACAATCTCTAATCCAATGGTCTTCATCACATATGTGACATGACCAATTAGGTTTCTTTTGCCCATAAGGGTATTCAAAAGATTTTTTAGGAGATGAATCATCCTGTTTCTTCTTTTTTCTTTTCCCTTTCTTCTTGCCCCCTAGTTTCTTCTGTTCTTTGCCTTTGTTGGCTTACATGGCATTAACCTCCGAGGTAGGAATTTTTTCATTTGCCTTTCTACTGGAAATTGCAAGGGCTTTTCTAGATGAGGCCTTTGTAGTTGGCATACTGGATGTACCAATCACACCGTTTCAGGCATGACAGTCCCTGTTTGATTTAGGAGGAGGAGGAACAAAAAAATCTAGTCTAGGAGCAAGAATTTTGTCTTAGAGCATGCCAGACTAAGTATAGATCAAGTCTAGATATTGCGTGCGAGTGATGACTTGCTCTTCAGTGAAACTCCTCCCTTGGCCGCATGTTCTGTAATAGAAGGTAACAATGACTTAATAAACCATTTAGCTAACAGCTGATAAGGAACATATGTGTTTACCATTCTACGACAACATCGCCACTCATGAATATGATCAGATATGTCAGTGGCTGTGCTCTGCTTAAAATTGGTAAGAAGCTTCATTCTTGTTTCGTACCTTATGGGTAGCTGAAAATGGGTTAAAAAGGTGGTGGCAAGGGTGCTAAAGTTATCGAATGAAGCTCTACACAATTCGATGTACCATTTTGCTATCGGACCAGTTAAATTTCGCTGAAAATGGTGAAGCCTAATCAAATCATCATTGGGAGTGTTGGACAAACACCACAGATGAAAGGTCATCACATGATTCGATGGATCTTCACCTAGATTTCCATTGAATTTAGGAATATCTGACGGAATTTTATGAGGAATCGCCGGCCACCATGGGGAATAAGCAATTGGATCATTTGTTAACCAATTTAGATCTGGTAATTCTAAAGTTTCTACGAAAGGAAACTGTTGGTTTAGGTTTAGCAAAGCATACCCAAGATAAGATGGGATCACCTGAGTCGTGGGTCTTTGCATACCAGCATAATGTATTTGATGCTGATAACTTTGATAAGGTTGATGGGCATAACCATTATAATATGATTGTTAGTAACCGTTTCGAATATAGGGCTATCCATTACCAGCAAAGCTTTGTTGCTCAGGTCCTAGGTAAGCTTGCCAGAATTTTGAAGGTTGATATTGTACCAGCCATGGCTGCGAGACCATTTGTTGTTCTCCAATACTAGATGTTTGACCAAGACGATGGGTTATAGTACCTGTTTGAGCCTGATTTGCTTTAGTTAAGGAGGCATTAATCGGCAGTTCTGATTGAGTCACGGAGACAAGAGGCTGTTGTATTACGACTTGAGAGACTGGAGGTTGACATACAACATGCAGCGCTTGTACTTGCGACACCATCACAATAGCTGCTATAGTGCGAATGTTTGACACATGTTGATTTTGTTGTATTGAATATACAACTCTTGGTTGTTGAGGTAGTATTGGTACCCAACCAGTAGATGCAATTCCAGCTTGACCCAAATTCTGTTGTGAACTCTCATATGGTTGTTCTCCCAAAGGGAACAATGAAAAGGTATACTGCCCCCAATATGGCAGAAATCCAGTGTTCAAAGCAAAAATTGGCCTTTGGAGAATGGACTACCCAAATTGATACTGTTGTGAAGGATCAATTTGCTGAGACTCAACATAAGAAATTCTAGCTAAGGTTTTGGATGAACAAATAGGAACAGACCATACTATCAAAAAGTCCCTGGGTAGACTCCATCTAGCGGTTGAGAACTAGTTGGGACATATGGTATACCAGCGAACATTTTCAGAGTGGCAGCGGGAGGTTTTGTTACTGTTGTATCGAATCACAGAGTCCTAGATGTCGATGATTGTTCAAACATATCGAGTCTATCCAAAAGATTTCCTAGTGATTCTAAAAGAACTTGTGATCAAGGGTGACTAACTTCTGTAGTAGAATGATATAGGTGGATCCCAGTTCCAAAATGCAATGGAGTATTGGATGGAAGATCCTCCACAATCTCTTCTATAGCAATCAATCTAGGTGGAAGAGGTAGACCGTCAGGTCTGTAAAATCTTTATGGTGTCAAAGAAGGTATAGACTCTGCATCGACAGATACTGGAGGGGTGACGCCTTCCAAATCAACCCTAGATGGGGTTGGTTCAGGAATAGAAGTGTTTACCTTTACACTAGGATCAATTCCAATGTCATCTTGTAACTGTGGAACTTCTTTTGTAGAGGCAGGGATAATAGAAATAGTTGGAGTAGCTGGAGTCTCTAAGGATGTTGAAACACAAGTTTCAAATAAACCAGGAGACATTGACCAAGTTAAATGAGATCACTTGGCCCGGAATGGTTTCATTTCCGGAGTCAAAGATGGTTGACTCATTAGTCTCTAAAAGCGACGGAGTTTTGATTGACTTTCTTCCATGATTGCAGATTACTTGATCAACTCAAAACAAAAAGGGAAAAATGTGATTCCGAATTAAATGAATTTTCTGATGCTTTGACACAGCTTGCTTTTTCAACTTTTAAGAGTCGAGAAAAAAATAAAGATGACTCTAGTCACCTTCAATTTTTAATGAGCTTGAAGTGACAAGTGCTCAGATGGACCTTTTCTTTTAAGGAATCTAAAAAGGAATGAAAGTGATTACTCTGGAAATCTAGATAAAGGTATTACCAAACCAATTGCAAAACTGCAGAATACTTTTTAAGGTACGAAAGTCAATCTACCCGAATGTTGTGTTCAATGCATTGCAATCGATAGGGCGGCAGACACGACTTCCTAAGGATAAAGGATATAGCCTATTGTGGTCTCCCAATATATACTCGAGGGTACATTGGAGCACAAGTCCGTACTTGCACTTGTCATATCAAAGAGGAGGAATCACCCAAGCTATGATGAAAACGATAGTTACCAGGCTTTACGATTCCAGAATACATCTCTAACCTAGACTTCTAGATGTTGTGCATTAGGTTCCAAAGCATTTTATGTTCATTGAGGTTTATTTTGTAGTTGATCTTTCTGAAGAATTTTTCCTTTAAGGTTCACCGCTTTATGTAGATATACAATTTCTAAATATGAAATCTAAGATGATAAACAGTCGTTTACTTTCTTTTTGCAATGAAAATCCTAGCTACTAAGGAAAGAGAAGTAAAATTCTTTCAACATAGAGAAGAGAGCACACACTAAGATGCACTATCCTAAAGCAATTTACACATCTAGTCTAAATGCAAGTGCACATGCATGTATTTGTTTTTGAGTTTCCTTGATGTGAGAATGACAAAAAGAAAACTAAGTACAAATCTGAACTATCTTTTCTCAAAGCGACACTTCAGCAATTTGTTTTCAAAAACGAAAGGAAGATTAAGACAATGCTTTCAATTTCGATTTGAAAACTAATTTCGACACTTCAAAGAATTGATGATTGAAATCAAATACAATGGCAAACGTTTAATCAACTATCTAAAAGAGGAAGACTTTACGACACTCTTTTCCTTTACTGAGAATGACACTTATGACACTTTCAAATCAAAAGACGACAGTTCGATTAAGCTACTGTTTGCAAATGAGAACTATAAATGATGAACAATACACAAAAAAATTTAGAATTCTTTATCAATGGAGGCTGAATAATGCAAAGGAAGAGAGTTTCAATAGTGATATACTGATCATAGACAACAAAACTACTGAATAAAGCTGAAGACAATGAAGAAAAAACCAAAATCTAGAGGCATAAACAATCTCACTCAATCATCGCACCTGTAACACAGGGAAATAGGGATGCATCTCACCTGCAACACATGGGAGGTGCAATGCATCTAGGTTGCCAATGAGATACAGTGCAATGGTCCAGGGATGGGACTGATCTTGGTTTTCACTCACAATTTGCAACTTAGTTCAGGGATTTAGGTTGAGATAATGTTAGACAGTAAACACAAAGTATAAAGGATGATCTAATGAGGTTTTTTAGCTACCGCTAGGGCACTTAGGATGTTTACAAGTTATATGTTCAGTTCATAAACTAATCCGAAGATTGACTAAAGCAACATTGATCTACTTTGCAGTTGCATAGCAAAATCAGTTCGAAAGCTAGTTGGCTTGATTTTAGGCTCCATCTATAGTTTATAAAGCAAACAAATAGAAACAAGCAAACAACCTATTCGCTCCCCAGTGGATTTGGCATTTCGTTATTGGGAAAGCTAGTGTCAATTCAAAGCTGCTAGTCCCACTAAGATGGGTAGCTATCTTAGAAATAAACAAACTAAAGTTACCTATATTTTCCTTTATGAGATATATATGAGAGAGAAGAAAAGAGTACCAACCTCAGTCTTTCGCTTGGCTCCTTGCTTGTTTCCTCCCTCCTGTGACAGAGCTTCGCCACTCCTTCCTTACTTGTCCCGCTTCAAAGAACACCTATAGAGTCAAAGCAACATAATACCATCAAAGCATAGAGATCTATAACCATAAACAATATAGGATCAGATGTATATTAATCATATAAATGCATATATCAATACAAGATTTAGAAATATACAATGGAGGAAAACTCAAATAGCTTTATTGATAGAAGTAGTAGAAGAGAGGATTACAACCAAGATTTCTAATCCAATGACATCCTCCGAGCATGAAAGCCCTCTTCACCTCATGAAAAGCTAGATCACCCAACAATACAATGTTGCACAGAGAAACAAACAACCCTTCCTTACAAAATACAATATTCCAGCCTCTGGATCTCTATGATAAGGGATCCATATATAGATATTTGCAGGTGGCTGAGTCAGCTTCTGGGATTTTGATTAGTGTCATTTCTCTAATAGTTCTTGGTTCCACTTGGAGATTTCATGTCTTACTCATCCCTGGGTGAATTCAGAGAGGTAAGTGTCAAATGGGCAGTTTTTAGAAGATTCTTTTGGTTTCCACCTAGACAACTACCTTTGCCATTTGTCTACACTCATTCATTGCACCCTACAGAAGGGATTTTCAGTATTCATCACACTTTTTGCATTTAGCAGGTGAGATGCATCACACCCTTGGCACTGAGCAGTCTGTATGGTCCATTTTTTACCAGTTTAGAGTAGTTTTTTAGGGAGAACTTCTGGGAGATGATGTAATCAGCTAACCTTGTTCCTTTAGGGTATGAAACAACACTTTTAGGGGCTTAGAAGCCCTTGTTTTATGGACATATGATATTGGGGTTGTAGTGCCCAAATATGTCTATAACACTACCCAAAGAATTTTTTTAAATGAATAAAAAATTCATAAATTCCTCCCAAAAAAAAAACTTTTCAAAAACGTAAAGCTTAGTGTTACTTTAAGATACTCTCATGCAAAAACGAAAATGTATTGGTTCTTTCACTAATCCTTCAACATAAAGGGGATAAACTTATTGTTTGATTCCTTCCACTATATATGTACCATAGAATTTCGGTCTCTCGTTAATTTATGGTGGTGCTGATTTAACTATAATTGAAATATTGATTAATAGATGGTGGATTGGGATGCTATTACAACAATCAATCAAGAGAAACATTATGGTAGCTCCCTAAGTTTTAAATACATGCAATATCGAAATAGCATTAAATTCACTATTGATATATCTTAATTTATATAGCAATGAATTGACTACTACAAAGTGCATTTAGTTTTCTTACTGTTAAATGAAACATAGCACACTCAAACAAATGAGAAATCGCTATACAAAATTTGTCTATGACAATGTGATAACGATTTGTATAAAATCAATATAATTATTTTCTCCCTCGAGTAACAGTAAATTGTAACCTCTGCAAATTGTTGATTCTAAAAGTAGGCATGTATTACGATGCATGCAAATTCCATAGCAATATGTTTCAGAAACTCATTATATCTCTTTTCGTTTACAAAAGTGAGCGAGATGGAGGCATGTAATACGATGTATGCAAATTCCATAGCAATATGTTTTAGAAACTTGTTATGTCTCTTTTTGTTTACAAAAGTGACCGAGATGATACAGGGGCAAGATAAAGGTCCCCCTCCTCCAGGATTTTTTTGAGGCAATAATGATGAAAAATGGTCCATGTAAATCTATTTAATTATAGTTTACAATGTGATTCCTTTCAAATTGAAAGTTTTCTGTTGATTCATCTAGATAATTGAAATTGCCAATTGAACAACCAATTAATAGAATTGCTACAATTATGTTTTCACCAAATTCCAAAGGATAACATCGATACAAGTGCTTAATTTACACTAAATTGTTAGATTTGTAAAGCAATTATGCTCACCTAATTCGATGAAGAAAATATATGAGTTTGAAAAAAAGGGAATATGAAGCAGCTCACATTAAGATTCATCATATTAAAATGTCAATTATTAAAAAATTGGGCATGTTACATCAAACTTCATTAGACATGGATTTTAAGAACTTCCATGAATAATAATGATTTGAGATAGGAATGGAAAGAAAAAATGGAGCAAACCAGTTAATAAATAGAGCATTTCATGTCAAGAGTCATTAGGTTAAAAAAAATCATTAATGATATCCACACACTGTATTCATTCTTCTATGATATTTACCTAATTATGAAATTTAACTATTGTATTGCAATGAAAAATGCTATAAGTAACAAGTTTCATTTTGTAAAAGAACATGTTATCCACCACAATGTAGCATTTACAATTATTCTCTATTTTAATAAAAAGTTACTTTGTGTTTTTTTTTATTCCATGTTCTCCTCTTTTCTCCTAACATCTCATTTTTCTTAGTTCTTTGGGGCATCCCCCCAAGATATGCATGAGCAGTATGAGATTCAGGTTATGACTCCATAGGAATGAGAGTTTCAAGCACACTTCAGTTTCAAAATTTTGCAACAATTTTAACCAATCTTTATGCAAGTGATACAATCTCTAGTGATGATTATAGAAGATCCAATACGTCATTTGAACTTATTCTCTATTAGATCAAATGGGTTTTCTATGGAATTTGGTTTGGTTTCCTAGTTTGAGAGATATGTGTATTTGATGTTACACATGTCTAGAACTTTGCGCCACCATGAGTACCATGAGTTTCTACAATCATAGTCTCACTGTAAACATTAGGAAATTTCAAGTTTCTTATATCAATGGAAATATATCTTCAATACCTCAAATGGGTCTTTGACAAAATTTGATTTCATCACGTGTAGCAGAAGTTATCAACAAAGTTGTATCAACAGGTTGATAGTGTGAAAGAAGCCTTTAAAACATCTCATTGGATAAAAGAATCTATAACATGCATAGTCAATTTTGTTACAGGTTTGCAAGAAATTTGTAGTTCGGGTACATCTTTGGTGTGGCTTGCTTCTGTACCCCACCTAGACTCCATGAGTTTTTATATTTAAGGTAGCATTTGGTGCAATTTATCTTCAGAGACATGCCCTCCCACTCGAGGCTCTGTAGGGACTTGCTACTTGATCAATAATCAAAACCTACGTTACAGTTCAATTGCACAAGACTCTTGTCATCGAAGTCCATTTCTTAGGTCGCACATTGTTATTATCATAGTTGGTCACAATTGTTGCAAGGTATCTGTATCCTTGGATCTTCATTTTTCATGGTTATGGTTCATCCACAAATCCACACTTCATCAAATTCCATTTCTTAGGCTGCACACTAATAGTACCATAATTGGTCACCACAAACATTACATGGTATTTCTATCCTTGAATTTTTGTTCATCATGGTTATGGTTTAAACACATAAAACCATTCTCTTTAGCATCTCTCCATATTCAACAAAGGCTTCTTTGTAGGGAACTTAATGCAATGGGGTCCATTACTTCTTAAGGAGCAAGGAATGATCCGAATGGAAAATGGATTCCACCCATGGTATTCATGCACCCATAGAATTTACCCATGGTATTGTAAGTGGTATCCACCGATGGTATTCATCTACCCATGGAATTTATCTGTAGTGTAGTAAGTGGCATCCACCCAGAGTATTTTCCCATGGTATTATAACTTGCATCCACCTTTGGTATTCATCCTCCCATAGTATTTATTCACTCATGGAATTTACCCATGGTATTGTAGGTGACATCCACCCATGGTATTCATTCAACCATAATATTTACCCACCCATGGAATTGACCTATGATATTGTAAACAAAATAGGGTATCAATAACAAGCGTCATTTTTTAAAAGAACAAATTGTATACCACAATGTATCTTTTAAAACTATTCTCTCTTTTAATAGAAAGTTTCTTTGTGTTTTTTTTTAATTATGTGTTCTCCTCTTTTCTTCTCACATTTTATTTTTTTTAGATCTAGGGGCCTCTATGCAAGATCCAGATCAGTGAATGACTCCATGTCTTGATCAACCCAATCCATTGTGTAACATATACAATATATCAATTATGACATAATGAGATTCATCCTATATGTCAATTGGGAGCCACTATAGATAATATATACAATGCATCTTTCTCTAGGTGGCTAACTCCAATGACCATAACATATGTTCCATAATCTTACGTGGTTGTACAAGAAACAACCCATTGTGCTTTAATGTGTATCCATGAAGGCCATAAAAAACCAATCAAATCCACCTTAGTCATGTTTGCAACATTGTGCTACATAGCAAAAGGACCAATGTTATATCAACAAGCTCATTGTATCAACAAAACCATAGGTCAAACCATAACCATGAAACTGTAGCAATGGAGTAACAAGGAACATCAAAAGTTCAGACCATGGTTACTCGCCTTCGAAAGAAAATGATGTCTTAATAGTGCTTGATCTCCACTAGTAACCATAATCCTTTTACCTTCAAATCAGAACAAAACTAAACTCATAGTAACACAACACACATTGCACGATTTTATTGATAGCTCATGGCTGATGGTATATATAATTGTTTGGAGGTCCTAAGGTTGAAAATGGATGATACTAATCACATCCTTAAATAATTCAACCAATCACACACATTCATATATTAACCATTCATATGACTGTCCAACCATATCAGTATGACCAATGGTGGGTGACTTATTTGAAACCCAATTATTTTGGCACTTAACCAAATGTGACCTTGCCATATGACTCAGTCCTTAGGGGCATGTCGATTTTTTCTTAAAGAAATAATTATTATGTCATTAAGCGACATCAAAACCTGTGAGGGGTGCCATGTGTCAATCATTCTCGACCCTTTCACCAATCAGGTTGTGTCAAATATTTGTGCCTCATGGTTTCCCCTAGTTGTGCCATGTTGACTAGCTAAGATCATCAAATATCACTCCATGCCATGTTGTACATGTAACCACATCATGTTCTATGAATTTTTGTCATGTTACCATGCCGCGATATCACTACGATGACACAATCATAATTCTTCAAGTGTCAATATGCCATGTCATTGTATCAATCCAACCAAAACTTGTGAAGTTTTAATTTGCCAAAATTCACCAAGTGTCATTATCTTGGTATGCCATGCGTCTTGAAGGTCCACCTAGATTTGCAACATGTGCATTGAATAAACATCTACCGTGTGTCACCATTTTATTGGGTTAGTGAGATTAGTTAAATGTCATCCAACTCTTCACATCATTGACCATTAACTTTCTCATTAGATTAATATAGTCACATGATCAGAGCAAACATGCTTGAACATTATGATTATTAATGTGCATGCATATTAAAGTGATTATCTACCATAGAACTACTTGAACATCTGCAATGTTTAAATGTTGGGGGGTTCTTTCCCTATATTTTTGGGTACTCAACTAATGTTGATTCTAAAATGGACATAACTTGTCATTTAAAAGAATTTTTTAGAGTGCGATATATTGTTGGGAAGATCTCGACGAGAAATACACAATTATATTATTTATAGGATTATTAGGGCTTCATAATGTTGTAAAAGGTTGAGAAATTTTAAGCATCCTTGGACTTAAGCTAAGGAGGATATACAAGATGCCAAATGTCATACTACTTGCTTGCACCCATTAATAATACTAGTATTGTCTAGTACATCCCATTTAAGTTGTCCAACTTGTCATGTTTAGAAAAAAAGCTTCCTTCTACATAAAGGATAAACATTTCCTTTGATCTAAGTTGAGTTGTCCAACTTGTAATTTTTTGAAAAAAAAAACTTCCTTCTACATAAAGACTAAACATTTCCTTTTAAATTCGAGAGGCTAATTTCTGAAAGTTTTTAATAGGAAGGAGACATTAGTCTTCTTAAAATTCTCATTAGTATGATCCCCACATGGAAGAAAACAAAAAAAACAGCTAGTAAAAAAATATCGATGACTCTAGTAGATTCACCTTGACCATGAAACTATGGTGGTTAGTTCTCATAGGTAACAATGCTCCTCTCAACAACGGTGGCTAGCATTTCTTGCAAGGCATATTCCACATGTACCATTACCTTTGATACCATTGTGATGGACAAAAAAAGAAAAATAGATACCACTCAACTGGCGGCTAGAGTTAGCAGCTAACAATGCTTCCATCAATAATGGTGGCTAGCATTTGTTGAGGGCAAATGCCACATATACTACTACCTTTGATACCATTCTGATGGACAAAGAAGGAAAAATACATTCCACTCAACTTACAGCCAGAGTTATCGGATAACAATCCTACATCAATAATCGTGGCTAGCATTTGTTGCAATGTTGATACCACCACCTTTGCTACCACTTTGATGGAGAGACAAGGATAAACCAATTGGAGTAATTATCTACTCACATATTGATATAATTCACAATAGAATCTACATAAATTGTGGTAAAGAAATCTAGCAGGGAACGAGAGCATACCTGCTAAAATAGCCAAGAGCCGAATAGGGTAGACCGCAAAACCCATCGAACTTGGAGGTTGTCGGACCGAGAGTGAACCAGAGTGCCATTAACCCATAACATTCAAATGACCATGGACTTTTGAGAAAAAATGACCAGACAACACCGAGACAAACGACAACACCAGTGGAAAGCGCCAACGGCAGAGAGACAAGTATATAAACAAACAAAAACAAACTTACCGGGAAAGCACCAGACCGTTGGGCAAACCAACCGGACCAAGAGCAATAGAATGCAGTCAAGCATTTGCTATACAGCAACCGAACATGCCGGGACCGCATAGTGTCTCACCACAGACCATACATCAAACAACAAATAAAACAATCGCAGAGGCTATAGAGCCAAACCACCGGGTAACAGTAATAACCCCAAAGGCGCAAACAGGGCGAAAAACCAAGCAGAGACTTGCCATGATGCCGAGGAGGACAGATGTCTGCCAATAAGACCGCCCCAGTACAAGCAAGTTGATTGTAAATAAAAACTGAAATTAATACCAAATTAAACATATACTGTCCGGTTCGTAGTGTGGTTACACATCAACTAAGGTGAGGTGGGACCACGTGGGCTGGCCCCATCAAGTGGTATTAGAGCAGTGTTTTGAGGAAATAGAGGAAGATGGAAGTACAAATACGAGGACGTGGAAGCGGTGCATGTAGAGGAGTCGATGAAGGATTGAGAGAATAGCTGAGAATCCTCACAACCCTCTTAGAGGCAGTGGAGGCGGGTAGGCGACGAGGCCCAAAATTTGGGGATGACAGTGAAGATGAAGCAGCAACTATTACAGATGGGTCAAAGGAAGAAGCCCTAGAGTTGAGGCTGTTGTGATCAGTTCTGTTAGCAAGCAGCAAGCCCAAACCGGAGATCGCTAACTATGATGGTAGTCTGTCCGCGGATGTCCTGTTGGATTGGATGAGTGAATTAGACAAATATTTTGACAATGAGGAAATAGATGAGGACAAAAGAGTTAGATTTGCTGTGACCAAGTTGAAAGGACACGCTACCCTATGGTGGGATAGTGTCCAAGAGGACAGAAGGCGAATGAAAAAACTGTCGATAAGAAAATGGCCAAGGATGGTGGCAAAACTGAAGGGTAGATTTTTGCCTAAGGATTACCAGGTCGAGCTTTATCGGCGAGTGCAAAATTTAAGGTAGAAAGGTATGACTGTACAAGAATACACAGAAGAATTTTATCGTGTGAATTTATGTGTTGGTTATACAGAAGATACTCCTGAAAATACAACAAGGTACGCGAATGGCTTAAGAATGGAAATATTGGATGAGATTAGCATTCTCTCTCCTCAGAGTGTTGAGGAAGCCTTTCAAAGTGCTGTGAAGGTGGAGGAAAAAATCAACAGGAGACAGAAAAACAGGAGAGGGAGAGGGAATGGCAGAGGACGAGGACAGTCCTATGGCAAAGGGAGAACTGTCGCGAACAGTGAGGAAGGCAGTAGTTCCAGAGCTTCAGGGACAACAGAGAAAGGAGAAAGCACCAGAGGAGGTCGGCAATATCAGTGAGGACGAGGAAATGGCCGCGGAAGAGGGACTAATGTCTAGTGCTACAGGTGCCATAAGTGGGGGCATAGATCCTTCGAATGCCCAGAAGCTGAGCATGCCGGCCAGAGGGGAACACTTATTGCACAGCCTGAGGAAGCTGAAGCACAACCCCAAGAGCTGGAAAACATGGCAGAAATAGGGGAAGCTTTGATTTTAAATAAAGTACTGTTGAAGCCAGCCAAGGAGGTGGCTGAACAGACCCAGCGAAAAACACTATTCCGAACAGTTTGTAAATCACTTGGAAAGTGTTGTAAATTGATGATAGACAGCAGAATTACAAACAATTTGGTTGCCACCGAAATGGTGGAAAAGCTGGGACTGAAGCGACTCAAACACCCTACACCTTATAGGGTGTTCTGGCTGCAGAAAGGCCACTAGCTATTAGTAGATGAACAATGTGAAGTTGAATTTCACATTGGAAAATATCACGACACGGTGGTCTGTGATATTATGCCAATGGACGTGTGCCATATACTGCTGGGAAGACAGTGGCAGTATGATCGGAAAGTGACACACAATGGGAAAACAAATTGTTATAAATTTGTAAAAGATGGGATCAAACATACAGTTGTACCCATGAGAAAGGAGGATGCAGTGGAACCGAGCGGAACAAAAGCACTATTAATTGGAGGAAAATAGTTTGAGAAGCAGGTTCAGGAAAATGAAGTCAATTATGCAATTATGAGAAGGACGAAGCCGATGTTCCTGAACACAGAAAAATCAGAACTGCCTAAAAAAATTCAGGAGTTGTTGAAAGAATTCCAAGACATTGTAGTTGATGATCTACCTGATAAATTGCCCACCAAAAGGAGTATCATCCATCACATTGATTTTATACCAGGAGCAAGCTTGCCAAATAAGGTAGCATACAGGATGAGTCCGAAGGACAATGAAGAAGTTCACAAACAAGTGCAGGAGTTGCTGGATAAGGGACTAATCAGAGAAAGTTTGAGCCCTTGTGTAGTACCAACAGTACTTGCACCTAAGAAGGGTGGAGAATGACGAATGTGTACAGATTCGCAGGCCATTAACAAAATCACGATTCGATACAGATTTCCCTTGCCCAGAATGGACGACATGATGGACTGTCTTAGTGGGGCAGCTTATTTTACAAAAATAGATCTGAAGAGTGGTTATCATCATATCAAAATTAGGGAAGGAGACAAATGGAAGACAACATTTAAAACCAATGAGGGATTGTATGAATGGCTGGTCATGCCATTTGGATTAAGCAACGCTCCTAGTACTTTCTTGAGATTGATGAACGAGATGTTAAAGGAATTTATTCGCAAGTTTGTGATAGTTTATCTTGATGATATCTTGATTTTCAGCAGAACGAAGGGAGAACACCTTCAACATTTTCGGAAGGTGTTAGAGAAGTTACAGCAGAAGAAACTGCTGATAAACTTGAAGAAATGCACTTTCCTGTAGAAGGAGCTAGTATATTTGGGATTTGTGGTTGCAGAAAATGAACTGAAAATGTACCCAGAAAAGATTGCAGCAATTATAAATTGGCCGTCACCAACAAGCTTGTTTGAGGTACGTAGTTTTCATGGACTGGCAAGTTTTTATCGGAAATTTATTAAAAATTTCAGTGAAATCTGTGCACCAATGTTAGAGACCATCAAAAAGGCAAGTCAACCTTTTTGCTGGACCAAGGCGATAGAAAGCAGTTTTCAGCTTTTGAAGCGGAAGATCACGGAGATGCCAATCTTGAGACTGCCCGAATTTAATAAACTTTTCCAGGTTCGATGTGACGCAAGTGGAACAACTATCGGCATTGTGCTCAGTCAAGAAGACAGACCACTAGTGTTCTTTAATGAAAAACTAAATGAGAGTCGGCAGAAATATTCCTCATATGACAAGGAATTTTATGCAGTGGTCCAAGCTTTGAAACATTGGAGGCACTACCTACTGGGCAATGAATCTGTTTTTTTCTCTGATAATTCAGCATTACAATATGTAATGCAATAGCACAAGTTAAACCATAAGCATGCCAAGTGGGTAGAATATTTGTAGAGTTTTACTTTTGCGTTAAAACACATAAGTGGGCAAGCCAACAAAGTGGCAGATGCATTGAGCAGGAGAGCCTTGCTCCTACAGGAAAGCAACATACAGGTGATGGGATTCGAACATCTGAAGGATTTGTATCAGACGGACCTAGACTTCAAGGAAGCTTTTGAAGCCTACCAAAATCCCGTACTGAGAAATGCAAGCCCATGGTTAGATTATAATCTTCAGGAAGGATTATTGTTCTGAGGTGGGCAGTTATGTATCCCAAACTGTTCAATGAAGGAGAATATAGTACAGGAGAAGCATAGTGGAGGATTAGCAGGACATTTCGGGATCAACAAAACTTTGGAGCAAATCGGACATTTTTACTATTGGCCTAAAATGAGCAGGGATGTACAAAGATTGGTAAACCGGTGTAAATTCTACCAACTGTCCAAGGGACACAGTCAAAATAGTGGACTCTACACACCACTACCCATTCCAAGCAGGCCATGGTACTCGGTCAGCATTGACTTCGTTCTCGGACTGCCTAGAACACAACGAGGGTATGATTCGATAGTGGTGGTGGTAGACAGATTTTCAAAAATGGCTCATTTTATTCCTTGCCGGAAAACTAGTGACGCCACATATGTGGCACACCTGTTTTTCACAGAAGTTGTTAGATTACATGGCTTACCCAAAACTATCATTTCAGACAGGGATGTAAAGTTCACAGGACACTTTTGGCCCACCCTATGGAAAAAGTTGGGCACGCAATTGAATTTTAGCTTTGCGTATCATCCATAGACTGATGGACAAACGAAGGTGGTGAACAGGAGTTTGGGGAATTTATTGCAGAGTTTGAATGGAGAAAATTCACGATTATGGGATCGAGCTCTTGCCCAAGCAGAATTCGCCTATAACGATTCACCCAATCGTAGCACCGGACTTAGCCCATTCCAGATTTTGTATGGCATGCATCCTCGAGGAATACATGAACTGCAAGATTTGGGAAAGCTGGAACGAAGAAGCGCAGATGGGGAAAATTTTGCAGAGGCCATGAGCGAGCTTCATGAAAATGTCAAACTAAAGTTTTAGGAAAACGTACAGAAATAAAAAGAGCAAGCAGACTCAAAATGACGAGAGGTGCATTTTAATGTGGGGGACGAGGTCCTTGCGCATCTGCGCCGGGAACGATTTCCTAAAGGCACATATAACAAGTTGAAATATAAGAAAATTGGTCCATGCAAGATCCTACAGAAATTTTTAGCAAACGCTTATGAGATTCAGCTGCCACCAGACATAGGCATATCACCTATTTTTAATGTGGCAGATCTGTTCCCATATCATGCCCGGGCAAAGGATGAAAGTGCGGTACAGCCAGAACGGGACACCCAGTTAGAAAGCAGTTCTTGGAAGAAACAGTTACCTTCGGCCCGGACCCATGAAATTAAAGGAATCCTCAGCACCCAAGTAGCCAAGAAGACGCGCAGGAAGGAATATCTGTGTTACCTCGTCAAGTGGAGAGACCGTCCAATGGAGGATAGCTCGTGGCTCGACGCGGCACAAATTCAGAAGGCTGGTTATTCTATGGAGGAACTCATGGAACAGAGCCATGAAATTTCTTTTACCCCGAAAGCGTGATGCAGGGGCATCTGGTCAACAGGGCGGAGTTAGAAAGAAGGATGACATGGTTTCTGAGAAGGACAGTGGACATAGCTCGCAGAACGGACAACAAGTCTATTTTGTTTTTATTTTTCAGTTAGTTTTATTAGTATTTGTGTTTTTCGGTTTCAGTTCAAAATTCCTAAAATGCTGTAACAACTTCTAATTAGGAGTAGTAATAGTAGTTAGAGTCGTTAGTCACTGAATAGTAATTTACTATTGAAAAAAACAGACAAAGGGAAACAAGCTAGCCATAAAGAAATGTCAAAATATGTAATAACTGTTGTAACTGATAATTGAACAACTGCCAGCAGTTACCCAACTGCCTGGAAACAATGTACAAGAATGAGGAAAAGCAAGCCCATAGGGGTTCAGCAGTAAGGAGGAAAGAGAGTAATAGAAATAAATACATTTTTCATTTTCAGTGCATAGACACAACTCTTACGTGTGTCCCCAGAAAAATAGAGATTGTACATTTCCATGTTGTGTCAATATTTCATTTTATTTAATGTACAAAATCCATTACAATTCTTGACAGACTACGAACCAGCAGAAGGAGAAACAACCAAACGAGAAGTGACACCGACCAGCACCGGTCACGAGTTACAGTGCCCAGACAAACACAGTTACAAGGTATGCAAACGAAACTGAAGGTGAACAAGTTTTCTTTCCGCACATGTATAACATTTCATCTCAGCATAAATACCCATAATAATAGTCCATCTCACCATACAAAACAGTGTTAACGCAGCCTTCAAAACCCTATCTAGCTTATGAGCGTAGGGTTTGACAAAAGTGAGGAACTCAAGCCACGGCTAGGACTATACACCACAGTAGCCAACAATTGAAACCAATGACCAATACAAGAACCTAATGCAGACGAGAAATAAGAACAAGTCTACCCGGAAGGTGACCAGAATAGTCAAACGCCAATGCCATCGATCCAGTGAGCGGCTTCACCTGTAAAGAGAAGAAGGGAGGAAGGGTTAATTTTCCAACCCTTGAAGGAAAGCCGGAACCAGAGAAACTGAGAGGAAAAAAAAAACAGAGAACAAGAGAAGGTAACCATACCTGAAGGTGAGCCACGACTGCAAGCGAAACCCTCGAACAAACAAACCCTGCTCACAGAGGAGCCAAGCCATTAGAAACTACAAAAACTGTGGTAAATAAATCTAGCAGGGAACGAGAGCATAACTTCTATAATAGCCGAGAGCCAAACACGGTAGACCACAAAATCCATCAAACTTGGAGGCTCTCGGACCGAGAGTGAACCAGAGTGCCATTAACTCATAACATACAAATGACCATGGACTTTTGAGAAAAAATGACCAGACAACACCAAGACAAACGACAACACCAGTGGAAAGTGCCAACGACAGAGAGACAAGTATATAAACGAACATAGACAAACTTACCGGGAAAGCACCAGACCGTTGGGCAAACCAATCGGACCAGGAGCAATAGAACACAGTCAAGCATTTACTATACAGCAACCGAACAGGCTGGGACCGCATAGTGTCTAACCACAGACCATACATCAAACAACAAATAAAACAATCACAAAGATTGTAGAGCCAAACCACCGGGTAACAGTGATAACCCCAAAGGCGCGAACAGGGTGAAAAACCAAGCGGAGACTTGCCAAGATCCCGAGGAGGACAGATGTCTGCCGATAAGACCGCCCTAGTACAAGAAAGTTGATTGTAAATCAAAACTGAAATTAATACCAAATCAAACATATACTGTCTGGTTCGTAGTGTGGTTACACATCAACTAAGGTGAGACGGGACCACGTGGGCTGGCCCCATCAAATTTACTGCGAGTGGTTTTGGATTTTGAGGTTTTGATAATCTATAGTTTGGGTCCTGGCCTAAGAAGTTTGGGTCATGGTATTAGTATGCAATTTATCATATTTAGTATGTAATTTATCTTGTTTAAAAGGGTGAGGACTCCAATGTAATCTACTTTTGGGATAAAAATAGTAATTTGTTTTATTGAGTTGTTTTAACATTGTGTCTGTGGTTTAATATTAATGTGTTCTTCATCAACTTAATTTTTTTCTCTCCATTATACTAACAGTACATTACACCAGTGGTGAATGATAATAGTAAACTTTATATTATTAAAAAAATATTCATGAGTGGTCGTTATAATTAGTAAGCTTCTATTAAACCTTGAAATTTTAACTTAATGTTCAGCTAAGTTGCGCTCTGTTTGAGATGGTACCAAGCACACTTAGCATGAGCAAGCAATATTTTGCATCTAAAACGTAAATATGCACAACTAATAAACTTTTTTTAAACCTTGAAATTTAGTAATGTTCAGCTAAGTTGCGTTTAGTCTGAGATGCAGCCAAACACACTTAGCATAAGCAGACATTATTTTGCATCTAAAACTTAGATATGCACGTACAAAAAGAAACAGATTTTCGTATTTCAATTTTTGTTTGTAAGTTACAATAGATTTAATAATATAAAGTAGTTTTTAAGCACAGCAATCTTAACGTAGTTTGGGGAAATCTGAATTTGTTCTAGTTAATTTACTTTAGTGGTTTCGGATTTTGAGATTTTCATAATTAGTTTATGTAATTTATTATATTGGAAGGGGTGAAGACTCCAGTGTAATCTATCTGGAATAAAAATAGAAAATTTATTATTGATTTGGTTTTAATATTGTGTATGGTTTATTTTTATTTTTATTATTATCTAAAATTATATTATCAATGAAGAAATTTTTTTGTTATCTATTAGTATATGATAAAACAGAGTTGTAGAAAATTCCACACACTAAGTCAGGTTCAGAGGAGGTTCACACCATGCCACGGAAGAAAGAGGAGCACTAAGTGAGGTTAAGAGGAGTTGCAAACCATGCCAAGAAAGAAAGAGGAGCACTAAGTGAGGTTAAGAGGAGGTGCAAACCATGCTAGGAAAGAAAGAGGAGCACCCGATGTTGAATGTCTAAATTCACAGTGATCATCAAACAAAGTGCACAATAGTATACATGATGGATATTTCTTACTTTGAAGGGTAAGTAAGAGGGATATGAATTCAAATTCAAATTGCAAAGAAAGAGTGGTGTGCAAATGCACCTTGAAATCCATGATTTAGAATTTAATGAAATATTGCACTAAGAAACCAACTGTTGAGAAAAGTGGTATGGTGGTTGTTGGGATCGATTTATGAGAGAGATTATGGATCTCACTAATGCAATTGGTCTTGAAAGGCGAGGTCAAGGGATGGATTAACATGGCCTAAATTTAAAAAGAGAGAAGGGTTAAAAAGTGGTATGGTGGTTCTTGGGATCTATTTATGAGAGAGATTATGGATCTCACCAATGTAATTGGTCTTGAAAGGCTAGGTCAAGGGATGGATCAACATGGCCTAAATTTATAAAGAGAGAGGGGTTAAAAAGTGGTATGGTGGTTGTTGGGATCTATTTATGAGAGAGATTATGGATCTCACTAATGCAATTGGTCTTGAAAGGCTACGTCAAGGGATGGATCAACATGGCCTAAATTTATAAAGAGAGAGGGGTTAGATTGCTACATGAAAGAGAAAATAGAGATGTAGTAAATGATGTTGAGTTTTGTTGAATGAGCCCACATGTGATGTAAAGTTACAATATTCCCAAGCACTAATGCTTTTTTGTCAAAGGTGTAAATATATGCTTTAAGTGGGATGTATTTCCCAATACTGATGTAAGACCTTTTGTAGGCTTGGTGAATGAACCAACATGATCTGTAGAGCCACATTAGTAACTAAAAAACCCAAAATATTTTTGTCCAAATTGTTAACCCTTGCTTTAAGAGTGTGTATTCCCCAAGATTCTTGTAATACCTATTGTTGAGGCATAGGGTAAGACATGATATATCAAGTTGTGGAATATACAACTCAAATAGTTATGAGGGTGGAAAGCGTACTTGTATGCTAGTGTAGGGACCTTCCTTATACACACGCACATGTAGATATTTATATTTTTATTTTCAAACCAGTGGTAAGATAAAATTCACAATATATTCATACATGAGACTCCAAGTTCACAATTTTAGTAGCCACTAAGTAGTGTACTATAAATTCATGTATTGCAAGTAATAAGAAAATAAAAGTTTGTTTTTAAAACTAACAATTTCTTGATTACAAACACAGAACATGATAATAACCTAATAATTAAATTGATATACATAAACAATACATAATTTTACAATTATAACATTGAAAATGTAATAATTATATACAAGAAATAAGCATGTAGGAGACCATTTCAAAATCTCAAGTTACCATCCACCAAAGGGGTTGGATCTTCATATGAAGATACTCGATTCTTGTACTCCCTTGTCTTTATGATGTGCTTTGTGTGTAAAATGTTGTGTCTCAATCGAATGTTGATAAGTCACTAGTTCGCCTTCCAACCTACTCCTTCGTTACTCTTGTTCACAAGTTTAAGGTAAAGGAAGGATGCTAGTATGTGGGGGAGAGTGACTGAGATCAAGGATCACGACTCGAAGGTCCTCCACTTGACCAAACCCATTATAAAACTCACTAGTCACTATCACAATAGCCTTTTGCAAGTTATCCAATAGTAGGGAAAAAATTAGTCATCTCCAGATATGTTACTTATTTTATATGAAGTTTTATAAGTTAAATTTGTCATGTCATGAAGAAATAGTTATTCATATTAATCAAATAATTTTGATAATTCACATATCCATTCATCATCATCCTGTAGTCAAACCTCTCATAAAATAATTCATTTAACTTCTTACTAAAAATCATGTTTTCCCTCACCCCAACATGACTCCATATTTATTCCTAGTTGTTCCTTGATCCTCTTTTATTCTCTTTATTTTGTTTTTGTTACTAAATTCAACACATAGATGTTAGATTTGTTTCTCCAGCTACACTGTAGTCGATCTCAAGTAGAACTCTTAGATTAATATATTTGTGTTTTACTCTTTCTAGAAGGAGGTTCTCTCAAGGAAACAAATTTCTCTAATTTTAAACTATTATTCCTTAATTTGATACACCAACCCTGTCTCTTAATGAGATGAAAATATCTTCGGATTAATGTTTTTAATGAACTCTATGTTCTCTTTCATTTCTTTCTTTTTTCTATTAGGAAACATATATACTTTGGATTTATTATAATGCACATTATCTATCTAATATTTTCTAAATTTGAGAAACATAAAGTTACTCAATTGGTCCAACTTTTATAATTCTTCTGACAATCCCCTTATCCCTAGATTTACTCTTAATTTAGTTAACTTTATTATAAAACCTAATTTACTACATGATGTGAATTAGAGTTCACAATTGTATGATTTTAGGCTCTTAATTATATTTTAGGTTTTTCTTCTTGATTCCAACGGTTCCGAGTCGATTTTTTCCTTCTAGAACTTTCCTTTGATGTTCCAAGGGTTCCATGTTGCTTTCCCTTCAAGCATCCTATGAATATGAAAGAGAAAAATAGGTGCAACAATGGACAACGCTATCGTTCCCTCTTTCGCCCTCTATTATGAGACTAAGGGTGTTGTGGATCAATGAATTTGCCCTTATGTGCAACCCTTTGTAACTCCTATTGAGTGACTCAATCAAGGATCCATCCTTATGGCATCATGATGTTTAAGGAAAAGGTATCACAACACCTTACATCCCATGTCATAGTGGTAGTTCTCGTAGGTGAGATGAGAGATGTTTTCCCACACCTCCCACAATGTTCCATTTATCTATACAACCCCATAACCCATGTTTGAGTCATTCTTCCAAGAAAGTGATGTATGCTTGTAGCCACTAGCATGCCATTAATAGATATAGAAAAATATTATTTCAAACTTCAAATTTTAATGTCAATAATTTTCAACTCGTTAAACTAGAGCTCACTGACTTATCACATGTAGGTGCATCTCGGTCGTCTCCTTTCACTCTCAATAGTCATCAGTAATATATTTTTATAAGGTTAGTTATTAATATAATTGTGCATGTTAAATTATTATCATGACATAATGTTGAATATAATCACTAACTATAAGGAGGAAGCTAATATTTAGAAATGCAAACAATACACCATAATAAATCAATTGCATGATTACACAGTCATCAAATGATATAATCATAGTCATTATCATCACAACACCAAACTAGCATATCACAATTATTATCACATCTATTAATCATAAAATTTTGATAAGTGGATCCTCAGCCCGAGGTCCTTAAATAATAATGTATGAGCCCTAAGGTTATATCAAGTATAATGTGATGTCAAGTTAACTCAACCAGATAAGGGAACTGCATACACCCTCTCATTACAATAGACTTCTTCCCAATGTGCCTTGAACATGAGAGGAAACCAATGACACTTCTCCTTGGCCTCCTCCTGAGTATATGAATTGGGACTGCAATTGTCCCACTGGACCCTTGTTTGTTTGAAAAAACATCATCTCAGCTACAAATTTCATTAGTCGAGTACATAAACCATATTATCCATCATCAGTCATTCATTCAAGACTTCCACATGACTCAATTAAATAACATGTGATGGATATGAGATATAATTACATAATACAAACACATGGAACACATCATGCATACATGTGAATGATACAAGTAAATGAAGCATATATTCCACCAACCCTTTCCTTTTAATGGTTTTAAGAAGTCCCACAAATCATGGAGACAATGTTTCTCCCTTCCAAAACTTTATGAGAATTTTTAGGTCCTTGCCCTCTGAAAAATTATATCTCCGACTTCATAACTTTCATCAATCTAATGAGCATTGACCTAGATCTTTATCCAATATTGTGCTTCCTTAAACCTCCCCTTGATCATGGTCATTTTTTCTTCCATATCGTATACTACTTTGCATCCTATTATAACCAAACCTCTAGTTGATCCTAGCTAAGAGTTTTTTGGAAATGCCTCCCATTTTAGGAGAACAAATGTTATTGTCTTGATGGAACTGTGATAATTGTTATTGTAAACAACTTCCACCAATGGAAACAACTCTTCCCATCATTTGTTATGATCTTTCACATGCATTCATAACACATTCTAAAGGGTTTGATTACTTCTCTACATTTGACCATCTATCTCGGGATGATAAGAAGTATTAATGTTTAACTAGGTTCCCTAGGCTTCTTCAAAACTAGTTCAAATATTCCTACAAATACTTCTGCCCTATCTGATATGATTTTCCTTGGCACTCGATGTAATCTCACATTCTCATCAGTAAAAACTCTAGCTATCACAAGTGCCTTTTATGTAGTCTTAATTTCTATGAAATGGGTTCTCTTAGTGAATGTGTCTACCACTAAAAATATGGCATCATGTCTCCATGTGGACTTTTGTAGGCCGTTCATGAAATCCATCAACAAAAATTCCCATTTAGACTCTTGTATCTCATGGGGTTGCAATGTCTCTGCAAAATAGGAAATTGTAAGGTGATACCTTACAAAAATGATGAACAATAGCTAAAGAACAAAAAATAATGTAACCTAATTCAAAAATTGAAATTCCAACTACATAAAATAATTATAGCTAGGTACAAAAAAATATTATGCATCAGAAGACATATAAGCTAGTTAGATCACTAACCCCGTAGAAAACAATGTCCATCAATTAAATTGTGGAAATAACTAATTGAACTAGTGCATAATAGATAAGAGTACAAAGAAGATTCTTGAGAACCTAGGGTGGGACCTAACACATGGAGGATTATATCCTTAAAGAAATAAAAATTTAAGAACCAAAGATGTCTTTCATTAATTTTAATATGTACTTATACAACAATTGTTGGAAAACTTCAATTTTTAGCCTAATGCCTTTACTAATTTAAATTATATTGACTTTATAACTTAAAAATTTTACTCCTAATGGGCTAATCAATACATATATATTTGTGTGTGTGCATGTGTGTGTGCGCACGCGCACATGCACAATAAGACTAAGGGTAATCCTCCCTAGGAAGCAGACTTATTTACCTCCAAAACCCATTAAAAATAGGATATTGTTTTTGTGAGTGACTGCCCAACTATAGGGAGGAAAAATAAGTGCTTCAAGTCAGCCGAGTAGGATCATCCTATAGTAGGGGATAGGTTCGATAATTTTTTCTTGTTGGATATCCTTGTGTTCATCTTCGAAATATAGTCAATGTCCTACATCATAAACACATTAAGCACACAAAGTGTGATAAACATCACTAACCTTCCTCAGAACTTATTTAACATAATAAAAATAATTTTAAGTGCAATGCAAGAGGTTTGATTTTCATAGGAAAGGTTAGGCAGACCTTATGTTGTAGATAATTGGAAGTTCGATCATGTCCCCCAACTAAAGTTGTTTCTCATCCTCCAAATAACCTACTGATCTTATGTTCTTTGCTACCCCTGATTTATTTCTCTATCAACCTTTCTAACGTCCCATGTGGTGGTGGTTGTGGTTGTTCTTGATGAATGTAATCTTTAATTTTTCTAAATTTCTTTCCATTATCTTGCATCTTCCTCTTGTCTTAAATTCTTCTAAATTATTGGTAACAAAGGAGGATTAAATATCATCCCAATCCATGAGGTCTCGACTTTCTACAAGATTATTTCATATAATTGAGCTCTTGCTAGTGTGCTCTATATCTTCTGAGGGGAATCATATTCATTGATCTTCATGTTTTAGAATTGTGGTTTTCATCTCCTCTATAAGTCTTGTGAACTCTCTTCTCCCAATAGTCTTAAGGCATCTTCCAAGTGGAGGATCACCTCTTCTTACTTTTACTTGTTAATCTTTGGCATTTTAAGGTCTTCTGGTATGATTGCATCAGTAGAAGTGATTATGACAAGATTAGGGTGCTATGGTTTTATCCAACGTTCTTCTTTCATTTCGATGGATAATGTTATGTTTTAGTTCTTTGGAACTAATATCTCAATTCCTTAGCCACGATTCTGGGGCCATCAACTTCCCATCACCCAAATATGAATTTGGGTCCCATAAAGTGATATTATCGAGCACGAAGTTGTTAATGTAAAACTTGACAATCTTGGAGCTATCTTTCATGATACATTGAAGGAAAAAGTGATTAAATTTTTCTATCATCTTTAAGGGGGAGCTAACCATTTTGTGTAAGAATTTTTATTTCTAATCTTCCCCACTTCTCATTTAGAAATAAGAAGTAAGTTTTGGTTGGTTGTGTAAAACCCAACTCTTCCATGAAAAGGTGTGCCATAATGCCTAGGTTGGTTTCAAGAGTTGTAGGTCAAGCTTCTTTTTCTTGCAACAATATATACATTTGCTAAAATTGGTCCCTTAACATTCATTGTCCTTTTCTAGGTGGTATCTCCTATTAGCTTCATCAAATCTTAGGAGTGTTACCTTCTCTCTCATATATTCATTTCTTCTTCCATTCCTCCAAACTTAGAATCTCCCCAGGATCTTAATATTTTCTTCCATATATGATCTCTATCCCATTATTCCTCAGCCTCCAATATTAATAATGGTGCTAAATGAACACGAATTAATTTACTTGTCTCATTATATGAGGAATAGGAAGAAGGCCCATTTGGATATTCCTGTAGCTCTGTTGTGTTCATGTTTCCCTAAAAGATATTACTGTATCTTGCTTGGTTTCTCTTATAGCCCTTCAAGCTATTGTTGTAGCTTTCTTGGTTTCTCTTATAACCTTGTAAGTTGAGTTCTTGGCTATTATTGTTGTAATTCTAATTCTTGTCCCTTAAGAGGTGTGGAACTTACCACTAATGTTATTGGTCTCTTCCCTTCTTCTTGATGCTCTTATTTCTTGGGGATAGAAGATTCTTCAATTTTTATGGGAGTGGCTGATGGAGACTTAGGTTTGATAGTAAAATGTATTCTATTACTCTTTGTTCTTCTAAAATAGAGAATGTTTCTCTTGTTCTACATGACTTGGGTTTTGTTGCAGTTCTTAGGGATTCTATAGTAACAAATATCTCTTTCTATTCCTCCTCTAACTATTCTTCCCCTTATGCTATGATGATTCTTATTACCTCCTTCTTCATATTCTTAGTTGGATTACTTGGTGACTAAATGAACTTGCTTCTACCTCTACCTCTACCTTTGTTTCTATCTCTATTTCTTCTTATTCTAACTCTATATGAAGCTCACCTTGAGCTTCCAAGAGAAATCTTGTATCCATGTCAATGAAATGTACCTAGGAGATAATATTTTGCAAGTGTTATAGGTAATACACGACAATCAACCTAATCATTCCATGATGATCCAATCATTTACATTCTATTCGTTTACTTTTCTACCCATTTCCTTTAATGATTGAATGAGAATATGGGATGCTAAGTCAATCACGTATATGTAAACTAACTAGGAATTTGAGTTGGTATAGGAGCTTGAACTTGTAGCATAGAAAATTCTCAAGTTCCCTTAATCAGAAATGTATTTAAGGATGTGATATGCAATCTCATTGGCTGGGTGTGGTAGTTCATCCCACCTAATTCCATTCTTATCTTCTTCAGGTTATTCATCAAGTAGGAAAAATATTCTCTTAGCATTGATTACTTCATGGATTTCTTCCTTAACCCATCTAAGTCCCTTGAGAAGGTTAGTGACTCTTCTAATGAGATAATAAAACCTTTAACTATAGTAACAATTTCATGTCCTTTAGGATGTTGGACGTTTAGAGAAAATTCCAAGGAAATCTCATAATCATAACCCTTCAATTTTTCAAAGAACCCTATCCAATTGAAAATTTCCAATATTATGCTAACCTCAAGGTTTCAATGATTCCTAAATGTATATGTGGGTTCTCTTCAATTAAAACCACCTCCCATGGTTTTACCCAATTCTTCATAGATTTTGGGAGGCATACATTTTTATAAGGGAGTATTGGTTCATTGTTTCTATAGGAGTTAGGGCTTATAGAGGTAGCATAGGATCATGTATCACATAAGAGATGTATAATTTTTCAAATATAGATAAGAAGATAACTTTTTAACCACTTAATCAATGAAATTTCATCACCATTTGTCAATTTGTGTTCTTGCAAACAATCAAGATACTTAGTTTGTCCAAGTTTAATCAAGATCGCCTAACATAGAAAATTATTCTTCAAGGATTGAGGTAATTCAAGCACTTATCCTTGGGAAAAATGTGAGTGGAGAAATTTTACTTACATTTTTTTTAGGAGACTCTTGAATTTCAATACGTTTGTGGCCATTTTACGTAGAAATTTAACCCTTGTAGCAATCTATATGTATCATGGACTATCATATCTATGACCTATAAGAAATTTCATACTTTCCTTTAGTAGACAAGCCAAGACCTATTTTTTACTCGTATGGAAGTGCAAATATTTTTTGATGGTTTTCAAGCAAGGTGTCATGCAAGACACAAAGTGGTAAATTTAGATTTTTCTTAAGCAAAGTATACTTGTTGTCAATGGTTGATGAGATGGGGTTCAATGCATACTGGGTGAGTTGGCCCTCACGCACTCTTTGTCATCCATTGTGTGGATACTCCGTGTCTTTTGTCATCAAAATGTATCTTTTTTTTCAAATCATTTTTATTTTTTTTTTCAAATCATTCCTTGTTATCTTCCACATGGATGGGTGACATGGAGAAAAGGTAAAGATTCTCCCATATTTGGCTGAGACCCTTGCTAGCTCGATTTGGATATAAATTCATCTACCTATTACACATTTATAGTTTCTTGCATGTATGATAAGTTTGAAGGTTGAGGTTGATGATTCATACCTCGTGTCTTTCCCTTGATGATTTTGCATCTAATGTAGATGTTGTTGTTGTTTACGTTGATGTTGTTGCTGGTGATTTTGATGCTTCTACCAAAGATTTTGACGTTTTCATTGTTGGAAGGGAGACCTTGTACCAATATATAGGAAATATTATAGCTACATAGGATGACTTTATAGAGTTAAGAATTATGTTAGGATTTTCAAAGCTGCTTCTGAAGATGAGAAAAATTGTGATATGCAATGACCATGTCAAACAATTCTAGAAACTTGGCCTTGTAGGGCTTTTGAAGGCTTATGTCTTTGATTGAGTACTCTTTTGCAGTAGTCACATACACTATTCATGTTTGTAATTTTTATTTTCCTAAAACACTAATGATATCTAGTAGTTCAAATTGAAACTCAAAGTGAGGTAGGACATGTTGTTGGTGATGACTAAGAGGGTAAAAAATGAGGATTTTGAGCTATTGTGGTTAGAAAATAATGGAGATGGAAGGGAAGAATGAGGGTCGAGACATTCTTATGGAATGGATGAATGTCATTAAACCCTTAATTCATTTTATTTTCTTGTAGGCAAATAAAATATTTGATTTTCTTATTTTTACCAATTCTATTATATCCTATAGCATTACAATAATTTTCCATAACAAGTCATAAAATTTAGTGGAAATAAGTGAGAAGGAATTGTAAATGGTTAGATGGTGTGGTGGATTTTAGCTAATGAAATTAAATGATGTATGAAGGATACCTAATCCTTTTGAGAGTGCTTAGGCTAATGTTTCAAATAAAATGTGCAAGCCAGTTTGTTTTATTTATCTTGCTAATTTCCTTCTATTATACCTGCACATAAACCAAGATAAGAAATAAGTAATTTTTTCTAACCTTTTTCTTCATATTTTTCTTATTTTTTTCTTTAGCTCCCACTAGCTTCTTCATGGACGCTTTTAGCTAATAAATTTTCTCCAGATTCCTTAAAGGAGGTTTTCACCTAGTGATATTTATTACTAGTTTTCCTCAAACTAGGAGGTTTTCACCTGGGGGTATTTATTACCATTTTTTTCTCAAACTGAGAGGTTGCCTCATTAAGGCTTTTAGTTCATGAGTCTACCCCAAGTGCCTCAACGGAGGTATTAACTTAAACCTTTTTCTTTTTCTTCTTCTTATTTTTCTCTTCTTTCGTTTACTAATTGAAGGTTGAATGGATAGGGATATTTGATGCTCTTAATTACATTAAAATATTTTCTTGTTAAAATAGTAAACTCATCCCTTGAGAGTGGATTCTTTGAGAACCTCACTCAGCAGTCGTTCACCAAAAGGGGATTTTCCTCTTAATCTATTCTTTTAATACAAAATGAACCATTATCACGAAATTTATCAATCATAGAAGGTCATGTCCATTTGGTCATGAGTTTTCCTTTAAAATATTTGAACCTAGAGTCATACAATAGGGCCTAATCACCCCCTCGAAAGGATTCGGTCTTGATATGCTTGTCATGCCATATCTTTGTTTCTAGTTGAACCACTTCATTGTGTATAAGGGATTTCATTTGGTATTGATCAAGTGAATTAATTTTTTTCATCCTTTCTTCTTGTCCCTTGTTCGGATCCAAGCCAAGTTATGTTAGTATTCTTAGTGTATTGTACTCAACTAAATAGATCACATGCCTTTCTTTCCATATATCAACCCAAAGGAGGTGAAGCCAGTCTTGGTTTTCTAACTATTTTTGTAGGTCTGGGTAGCCTCAATAAGCCTCTATGCCCAATGTTCCTTGATTCCACTGATCACCTTGGTGAGTGTGCTTTGCAACTCTATGTTAGTCACCTTCACTTGTCCATCTTCCTGAGGGTGATATGGAGGGGATCTCTAGTGTTAGATGTGATGTTACTTAAGGATTTAATAGATATTATTGGCAATCAATGGAAGCCTTGATTCGTCACTGTTTATATTGAGAATTCAAAGTTCTAAAATATGGTTTCTATGAAGAATTCAACCACATTTTTCTTAGTTGTTGCATTTTCTGCCCTCACATCATCACAATTAGTCATGTAGTGTTTCCACCCAATAATGTACCTCTTATGTGTTAATGGTGGATAAATAGTTCCTATGAAGTCCATTCCCCACTTTTGAAATGGTTGAAAATTCATTTGAGGCTATAAAGGAATTTCCCTCTTCTGTGTCTGTTCCCAGTCTTATTTCATGCATCACACTGTAATGTATATCTTTGGTAATATTTGTGAAGGGTTAGCCAATCATATCCTACTTAAAGGATCTTTTATGCTATCCTCCTTGAAAGAAAATGGCCCCCACAAGGTCGATCATGACATGTTGATATGCTATGAAATTCCTTGTTCTCCTTCATACACATTCTCATGATTTGATTATGACCCAACTTGAAGAGATTAGCCACACCGAAGGTGTAAGAACAACTTTTCGTTATGATATTTCTTTTCTCCTTTTATGAAAAGTGAGGAGGAAAATGACTAGAAAGTAGCAATTTGGTTATGTCAAAAAACCATGGAGATTAAAGTGATATGGAAAATACATGATTGTTAGGGATTCTGCCTTCCACCATTTTTTCACCTTTTGTAGACAAGGTTATGCTTAAGACGATATATGCAAGAATATTTTCTTTTCTGTGTTTATTAACAATAATTAGATCAAAATGTTGCAGTAATACTAACCACCTTATTATCTTAGCATTCACATATGATTATTTCAATAAATATTTGATTGTGACATGATCAGTATGTACAAAGATGTGATAGTCAATAATATAATGCCTAAACTTTTTGTAAGAATGTACAATGACTAAGTGTTATTTTTAGTGATTGTATCGTTAAAATTAGCTTTGGACATACTCTTGGTAATAAAATAAATGTCATAAGGATGCTTACTTTCAAGCCACCCCAATGCTACCCTGACCATTTATCTAATGCATCTGTATGGATATGGAAGGGGAATGTTTGATTTGGAACTCCAAGGATTGGTCCAGTCAAAAGGTTCTCTTTTATTACCTCATAGGAATTTTGTGATAGATATATGTCACAAAACTCGAAGAAGTTTCTTAGCATAGAATGTAAATCTGAAGCAATCTTGCTAATATACTTGATGACTCTTCAGAAATATCCAGAAAGACCTAGAAAACTTCTAAAAACTAAGTTTTAAGGAATAGGAGCCTTTTTAATGATTCTTATTTTATTAGTATCTACCTGAATTCATTTTTGGAAGATAAAGTTCCTTAAAATAATCCCTAATTTATAAAAGGTAGGAAGTTTCCAAGGATTAGGGAGAGATTCATACCTATGCATCTATGAAAGGGGAAAAAGGAATAGCAATAAGCTCATGGATAGCTGGTATTAATTGTAAGTTGTCATAGATCTAAGTTTATTGTGAGGTTACCACAAAAAATAAAGAGGACAGAACATGAAGCAAGGAAATGGAAGTGGATAAAGTAGTGACGTTTTTGGAAACCATCACCATAAGGTGTAAAATCATCCATATACATTTCCACTAAAATCAAAGAAAATACTCAATACAACCCTCTGGAAGATAGAATGGAAATTACAAAGAACAATTGAAACAATTTAGTAAGAAAAGGTTCCCCATGGGAATGTGAGTATAGTTATATTCTAATATTCAGAAGTGATCTGGATCTAATTATACCCACCCTATCCTAAAATGAGAGGAATTGTTTCCATTTAAGAGTGTCCAAAACTAGGTCAATAACAAGCAAAGGAAGATGGTCCTTTTTGTTAGCTTTATTAAATTATTTGTAATCAACATTAATTATTCATGTTCCATTCTATTAGGGACCATATCTAAGGGAGATACCCATTCACTATCAGATATTGGATAGATGAATCCTGCATCTATCAATCTATGCAATTCTTCTCTTACAATGACTTTCAGTGCGGGGTTGGTTCACCTTTATGGATGGTGAAAAGATTTGTTGCCTTATTTGATGTATACCTTATGAGTTCACACATAAAAATGGAATCCAATAATTTCCTTGTAATTCCATGCAAAGCCATCGATATTCTACCTCAAAACCATGATCTGCTTATCCTCTTAATAAACTGAAAGAAAGGGGATAATTCTTAGTGTTTTAAAGGGGTTTATTTATATGGATTTTATATTATTTTGGTAAAAAACAATAATTATCATATCTTGTCATGAACTATGTTGAGAACATCGAGGGTGTATTGTAGATTTATCTTTCAAGCCATCAATATTCATGGAAGAAGGGTAATTATTTTGTACAAATTTTTTAATCATATTATCTTCAAATAATTATTTGTTTCGAATTGTGGTTTCTAATGTACAAATATTCTATGGTGATAATCGATAAAGGTGTTCATGTTATTCGTCTACCTAAAAAGGAAAATCATACTAAAAGAGGGTTGAGTAGGGGATATAATACAAGCCTTTTTTTATACTTCCCATTAGTGAGTATCATATTTCCACCCATAAAGGTGATTTAGGCATCAATAGTTCCCAAACGAGGTATTTGTAAGATAAGAGGGTACCCATTAAGCTTTCTCTAGGATGAAGGACACGTAAATATATGGGATAATCATAGTAAAATATGGATATCGTGACATATTCAATGATGTCTTCAGGTGTTACTATCGATATATGAATAAGCTATAGCACCATGGAAATCATCCTTAGGGATTATTGGAGAATCATTTTAAGCATAATCACCTTGTTCATGACATTTATTTTATCTCCAAATGAGAGTGTTAGAAACTATAATATCATTAATGTGGTTTTATATTATTGAGTTTATAGGACCTAAATACTCTCGGATGATGACATTCCCAAGAATGAAATCAGCTAACATCCTTATGACATTGATAATAAGACCATTTCTTTATCTCCTTCCTTGCCTTCTAAAACTTACTATTTTGTAAAATTATTGTGTATAGGAACATCCATGATGGCCTATATGAGGGTAACATTAACACATTGATTTCTCAGGTCTCCCAAAAGTTGAGCTCCTTTAGGGGTGGGTGCTTTGTGAATGGCCAACCTTTCAGCATCGGGAGGTTTATTGACTTAAGTTGATGATATTTGTTCTCTTATTCTATATTTCCCCTTGAATAAGGTGGTTGAGCATTAGGAAGGACCTCCCAAACCTAATATTGATCTCTTGAATTTCTACAACATATGTTGGGTAAGAGGTTTCTCCATTGGATACTTATTCGACTTGCTTGTTGTTAGGATTTGGGTTCAGTTGAAGAAGAATATAAAGGTGGTTTTGGAAGATTATTTTGGAGTAATTATGGTTGAAGAGGAGGAGAAATTAAGGTACTTGGTTGGGCCTCCTAAGGCCTACATCCTGAACATGAATTACCCTATTAAGGAGCATAGTTCTAACGTCGCTAGAAAAGAGGAATGGAATTTAGGGGAGGATAAGTTCATGGAGTAGGCATAAACTAGGGTGAAGTGCTAGGTGGATACCAACCTTGAAGATGTGTACTATAATTGTACTGAAAGAAGAGGGGTAGTTCATACCCTATTGATACTTTCAGGGGCCTTGTGGCCTCTTTTGATTCACAAAGAAAAGCCAATCCCTACTCCCTTATCCTCCTCGGTAGATCCCTTGCAAGCCTGAAAGACATGGAAGTTTGTTAGTGGACTGATTTTCCTCACATAAAAAGATATCTTTAATAGGTATAAGAAACATTCATTCCTGTGATGTATTTTGGTGGATCTAGGGAAAAATATAGTTAATGTGTTTTCTACTCTAGGGAGTTAGTTTTTAAATCTTGTAGAATACCTCCTATTTCATCCTTAGTAACTGTGGTGGAGTAAGATCTATAGAATGCATATTTTTATAGCATCTATAGAATTATTTTTAAATATTGTTTTGATGTCATCATGACTAAGTTGATAAATATATCCATTGGCCACCATGTTGAGTTCTCCATTAATTATTCTCTAACTCACGGTAGAAAGGTTAATTTCAAGGAATTTGGATCTAGAGTGCAGTTATGTTCTCTTATGTACCTCAACAAAAATAATTCCCCAAATATTTTAGGGATTGATCAATTACTTGGTTCATTCTGAATATCTCATCAATTTTTTCTCTTCCTCTACAATATTCCTAGTGTTTAATGTTTAAGGATTTCTACATTTTTCCCCTTGAAATGATGCTAACCACTTGTAGGCTCATGAACCAATGAAGGGTTGCATCATTGAGATTAGAAGGGAACAATTTAAGCTTCTTATCATCTATTATGAAATGATATGTCCTAAAGAATATCAAAAAAATAAAAAATAAAAGTGTTAGGGTAGTCAATATCCATACCATAGAAGTGTGAGAGAGAAGATGGAATGGTATTTTTCATTTTGGTTTCTCCATTTGTCACTCCAATCGAAAAAAAAAATAGGTTTCCTATTTGGAACCATGGTATTAATGGGTTGTGGAGGTATTTCTCCATATTTAGATTCTCATAGATCCTCACTTGCTCACTAAAAATTCCTGAATGTCTTGTCTGGAAAAGGTAGGAGTATTGCATACAATGAGAGATGGTTGGATGATTGTGGAAGCAGGGGTTTAGTAAAATAAATCCTCTCTTATGCGTAATTCTTTAGGGCATAAATAAATAAATAGATAGATAAATTTGGTTTTTTCTTTCTTTTTATATGATTTGAATGAGAATCCTTATGAAATGTATTTTTTTTCTAATTTTGAAATGATAGTATGCCTCATATAAAAACAAAATTTGTAGAAAATGAAGAGAAGGAAAGATTAAATAAACTAGGAAAGTAGGAAATGCATAATTTGAGCGCTCCCTAACAATGATGACAAAAAGTGATGGTCCTCAGTATTGCAGTAGAAATGTTGCAACTCTCAAAGGTCTCAAGTTCAGTTTTCAATAAAACATTCATAAAAACTTAATAAGGATTACCACTTTGCATGGAACATGTAATAACTACTTTTGTTCATTTTTTACAGGTGCAAATAACTTATGGGAAATTGAGTTACTCCCACTCTATTTTTTATGTCATATGAAACATTTAGAATTGCAATAAACAAGAGGAAATAATAAAATATATATTATCTATGGGAAAAGGAAGAATACCAATTCAATCATGTTGAAATAAAAGTAGGTATATACTCTACTTTGTATTCAAAAACACACTTACAATTGAAAAAGAACATTGAAGCATCAAACCCTAATTTATAAAAAAGGGTGGTGTTTTATATCAACTACATTAAGGAATCTATGATATCCCTCAAGGTATTGGGGATGTTATAACAATTAAAAGAAGGCTAAACATGCATTGAATATAAATTTATGTGAGGTTTGGATGCAAAATCTGGGTTGCTACATGTCTTTGTATTTTTCTAAAGTAGATAGTCCATGAGTAGAAAAATGCACAGAGGATGCAATTTGAACAAAGTATGATCTAAGGGAAGGAAAATGGATGATGAATAATGAATTCTCATGTACTTATGTAAATCATAGACAATTTTATTTAGTAAAGGGGCAACTATAGGGTTTACTGTATCTTTGCAAAACATGAAATTGTGCACTGATAACATATAATAATGATGAACAATAGCTAAGGAACAAAAACATTATAAAACTAATGAATGAAACAAAATTCCAATTGCATAAAATAATTACTACTATATTTCTCAAAATATTAGGTATAACTAGAACTTTAAGCAAGCTAACTCATTAACCTTGCATAAAACAATGTTGAAAAATGAAATTGTATAAATAACTAATTAAACTCATGCATGAAAGACAAGAGTACAAAAAGGGTCCTTGATCACCTAGGGTGGGCCCCATCCCAAGGAGGTTAAAATACCTAAATCGATAACAATATAAGAACTATAGATTCCTTTCATTGATCATAAAATGTAGTTACTCATGTAAAGTTCCATAATTCAAACTTCTAGGCTAATGCCTCTAGTAACTTGAATATTGTTGACTTTCTGCCTAAATAATTCAACTCCTAATGGGCTACTTAAGCCCTTTATTTATGCAAAATGACTGTGGTGGAAGCCTTACTGGAAAGAAGACTACCTTCCCTCCAAAATCCCTCAAAAATAGGTTCTTGTTCCTTGAGTGACCTCACAACTACAAGGAGGAGTGGTTCAAGGCATGCCATTTTGGTCATTCTATATTAGGTGATACATTACATAAATTTATCTGGGTAGACATCCTCATGGCCTTTTGCCAATTCTACTCATATCCTACTTCATAACATATTAGGCACATAAAGTATGATAAACATCTCTAATCTTCCTGAGAACTTATTTAAGCTAATAAAAACATTATGAAGTGTAGAGGGAGAGGTATAATGTTAATAGGAAAGGTTAGATGGCCCTTATGGTGTACTTAATTAGGAGCCCCATAAGCTCCTACTACTAATTGAATTTGGAGTTGGTCTAGAAATCTACTAGTAAGATCCATATTATTGTGATCAATGACGTGATCACATGTTATGTTGCTACTACATAGGATCATACTATGCTAACCAATGAGCCTACAAAGATACCATGTTTGACTGATGTGTTGGATTCATACATGGTTTTCTTTGGTTTCATTCTAATGGGTTTTGATCATTGTGGATTGGCCCCTAAGAAAAATCCTATGCTCCACAGTTTTTCCATTAGAAACTCATGGCCCTACAAGTTTTGATGGCCACTTAGTCCACTACTAAATATTTCTTCCTCGGTAATGATTACCCACTAAATTGGTTGATGCAAGGTGTGATGCATCAAGATCATAACCTTCGCCTGAAGGTTAAAATTTAGTTCACACAAAAACTTGTTCACTTTGACTTTCTCTATGTTTGAGTTAGGAACATAATGAAGTAGTTCCATGAAATGAGTCTCATACATAGTTGCCATTAAATTACCCTACTTCATTGCATTCAATTAATTTAGTTGTATTTTGATGAACTCCTTTGATAGATAGCATTTTCTAAACTTTTATTCAAATAAATCCTAAGATACCTCTAAGATCTCCATCCTCAAATGGGGTGTAAAAATGTCTTCCATTGAAGTAATGTGTTTCTTTCTACTAGAATATACCCATCTTGTCCTTTAGATTTGAGGTGTATTCCCTCAAGGTAAAGTGCATTGCCATGTTTTCTAGCCATGCCTATGTAGTTTGTCCATATGAAGAACCATTGATAATGACATATTGTCGAATCGTAGAAGGGAAGGAAAACAACCACTAGAAATGGTCAAGGTAGGTGGACAGAAAGGGTTTGTGGAGTGAGAGATAAGTAAGTAGGTCAATTGTACATTGTTTAAGGTATATTTGTCATAATAGTTGTTGATACCAATCCCTAGTTATTGTCATTTATCAGGGCTGATTAAAAGCACCATGGTCCCTAATACGACATCCCTAGGATTGTTGTATTAAAGATTGTAATATAACAAGTGTTGTATTGAAAGACTTCTCTTGTGCACTAGTTTATTCATTGTTATTTGTTTTCTGTTGTGGAAAGTAGAAGCACTATGGCATTAACATGTGTTTTTGTTTGATATTTAGACTCAAGCAAGATTCTTGACTGGCATGGAAAAATCAACATGGTATCAAAGATAACTTGAATGGTGAGCGATTTAGAGTGTGCAAAACATACAACTCAACAGGGATTTGGTTCCATTGCCATTGAAGGACTATAGTAATGGTGAAGTTATTTTTTGGTCTGTGATATGAGGATGGGTTTGGTGGGTTTCCAAAATATAGTCCATGGAAGGAAAGGATCGAACTTGTCTTGACATTGAAAAATATCTATGATTTTTCCTATAGGAAGAACAAGAAACCAACTGACCCTAATGATTTGGAAGTATATTAGGAGTTTGATACGAAGGTGAATTTCATCATCCTAAATGGTGTTATAGATAATTGGATACCTCATCTATCCAGGAATATCTCTTCCTAAGATATTTGGAAAGATCTTCTAGATATATTCTAGAATAAGAATTAGAATCAACTATTGGTATTGAATGATAAGTTGGAGAGCAACAAGATGGAGGATGGTGAAGGGTGACCATGTATGTGACAAGATTGTCTTAGGTCAAAGCTGAGCTTGTTTCATAAGTGAAATTGTTTCAGATTCTAACATGGTTAGGACATCTTTGAAATTTTTCACCAAGGAATGGAAGCCCTTTATCAAAGGGATCATCACTCTAGAGAAGCTTCCAAACTAGAACATGTTGTGGGATGATATCATTTAGAAGAAACTACGAGACATTGATCTTCATAAAAAGAGGAATACATATGAAAACACAGATCTTTCATGGAGAATGAAGGAATATCCAAAGAATGACTTGAGTAAGCTAACGGGTTTCAACTATGGTGAATATTTTCATTATTCAATGAAGTCTCCAAAGAAGAAGAATGGAATTAATGAGAAGAAGAAGGGGAAGGATATAGTTGGTGTGACTACTTACCTGAGTTGAACGACCTCTTGGGAAGGTTAGAGGATGGATATGTTTCTCTAATGTATCATTTTTGTGAGAGTAATAATGAAAATATCGCATGGTATAGGGAAATTGGTGAATGGATGCATATGAAAGGTTCATCTAATATGTTTGAGACTCAAATTGAGTGGGACTCGATGTTGCACATGATTGTTGGTGATAAGAGGTTGAAAGAAATTACAGGATTAGGTATTGTGCCATTTAGAATGGATTTAGGTTGATCCTCATGGGTTTACAATGTATTATTTATACATGAGCTCAAATAGAAAATTTATATATCTCAGTGATTAAGAAAAAGGCGTTTGACATTATTTTTCATGATGGGAAAGTGAGTCTCACACCCAAAGGCTCTAACTTTGTAGGAGTTACCATTGCAATTAGAGAAAAAGGTCTATACTGGCTCATGTCCAAGCCCATAGATAACGAGTAGAGCCACGTGTAGGTTCCTAAGGCTCAAAAGGAGCCAGGTTCTAGTAGGATTATGTAGGTTCAGAGGAAGAATCTATAACCTAAGAAGAGTGCATGGTCAGTGAGTAATAACAAAACTTCAATAATCAGAAGTAAGGAATTGTAAGATGACATAAAGGCCTAATAGGAAAGGAAGAAGAAATAGGAATCTTCTTGTGGTAAGGACATTATCAAGACAAGCATGGTTCATTCTTTAGGGTGTGTGGTAGTGGTGAATGCCAGGAGTTGGTGTACTATTTCCAATAGTGATGATGATGATGGGATGCTTCCAAGTGGTGGAGGTACCTTCCTCGCTAAGAGGGAGTATTTATTTATGTAGCTTTTGAGGTACTCTACAACCTATGTAATGGGTTCATTTGTGCTCAACGAAAAGGGTTTTGTAGGTGAAAAACCCAAGCAGTGGGTTTTCCACCCAATTTTGAGGGCACGAAACCAAGAGGTATTTTCATGGTTTAACCATTGTTGCAAGTCGAAAAACATTAATTGAGACTGGGGAAACTAAGGAAACCATGGAGGTTTCGTTTAAGTGAGAAAAAATTTCATTTATGTGAGGTGGGATGATGATATCAAAATCAAGTTGGATTAAGTTAAGAAATGCACTTTATAGGGCTAGTAATTTAATCAAATCACATCATCAAAGGTTAAACTATCAAAGGGAAAAGCATTTGAGGTAGGTGCTTCCTTAACAGAACAAGATTAAGTGGAGAGAAGTTTTGTTTTCGTGTATTTCCTTATGACTTATCTAGGTCGATTTGGACAAGATGCAAGATGACTAGAAGACGATGGGTTATGGGGAGGATGCATTGAAGCTAAATCTATGTCTGTATGCCACAGGAAAGTTCTATGTTTCTAGGATGGACGAGCACCTACTCTTGGTTGGGTAGAGGCTAGTTGATTGGTGAAAATGGGGACAAGTTTCTTGAATTATTCCATATAGAACACAAGGCCTTGAAGAGAAGGATAGCACAATTTTTTCAGGAGGTTTGGAGGCCAAGAACACAACTAGAGTATTGCTACATAGGTTCCCTAACCAAGTTTTAGGAACCTTGGGGAAGAACTAAAATACCCTGACGTGGAAGGGCAAAAGGAGATTGTTTTTTAAGGTATGTTTTATATCTTTTTGATTTGATGTATTTCTTGGTGGTGCAAGTCTAGTTTGGATATATTTGGAGAAGCCTATTCATGGATGTGGAGGTATGTTTGATGCTACTTTGAGATCCCTGGAACAATAGAAAAAAAGGTATATTTGCCACTATGTGTGGGAAGTCTTGTGAAGTAGTAAGGATTGACTCTTCGAGGAAACAAGGTAGTGGTCAAGTGGGCTAGTTATAAGGCCCTAGTGCATTGAGTTGCAAAGAGGACATCTTTAGTGAGAATAGGGTTTGCTCCAAGCCCTAAGATATATCATCATTGGAGGAGTAGAGAGGAGGTAGTGGGTAGTGTTCACAACCCTATGTGCTAGAGTCTTTGAAGGAGTAAGAAGCTAGAGGAAAGATTGTTTGGGCCAATGTTCAATGACCTAAAGGATCTATGATCATTGATCATGGAAAATTGTTGAGATTCAAAAGGGAAGGAAAAAGAGCACAAGACATGTTTAAGGTACCTTGACCTAAAGGGGTTGTGGAGCACTTCACGATTAAGTAGGTTATTCTTACATTGTTTAGAGTAGATTGGTCATCATAGTTTTTATACCAAACCCTAGTTGTTGTCTTGTATTATGTTTTATTATAAGGCCCATGATCCATGGTATGGGACCCCTAAATTTTTTCATTAAACAATGTAATATCACAAGTGTTGGGTTGAAATGTTTGCTTTGTGTACTAGTTCATTCACTTTTATTTCTTTTTTGTCATGCAAACTAGAAATGTTTTGGAATTTTATTGTGTTTATGTTTGATATTTCGACTCAAACAATATTCTCATGTTGTGGAAAAATAAAAAGGATTCGCCATTTTTTGAACTACAATATAAATTTCAAAATAAATCCACATAGTCAAAGATTAGATCAACTCGATAGGGAAAGGCAATAGCTTTTACAACATCCATCTCTTCCCCACACTTTTTATTATTAGCTGTTATTTTTTTTTCTTTATTAATCTATATTTTTTCTTAAAAATATATATAAAAATGTATCAGATATAATATTGATAACTCCTCTCCACAGTTTCTAATTATTAGATCTTATTCCTCATTACAATACCACGAACTCAAAATTTGGTGTTCATCCATGAAGGTTATTGGTTTCTCATGATCATGCAATTCAACCATTATGCACCACTCTCTTTCTTTTGGTTTATGTCTATGTCCGATCATTATTTGTCCCCGTTTCGTATTATTTTCATCAGAAAGCATAATGTTGGTGAAGGAAAGTCAATTAAAACACTAACGCTACATCACTTCCATCCATTACTTCTACTCAACATGGACGAGCAGCATTTGCTACTTAAATTTTACATTTTTTCTTTGGGCGTGATTTTATTATTTTTCAGACAGCAATACTTAAAAAACAGTAATGGTGGATGTCGAAAATGATAGAAAATTGTTCATGATCGACAGTTCCTAGAATGCAGTCCTCATTTGTCCATGGAAAGAATAAAATAACATGTCTAAAATTTAGTACGACCACTCGATAAACTATTTCATTTTTACAAAACAAAATACCAAGAACTTTGTGAACACCACTTATTATAATTAACTTGATATTATGAGAGGACTTTTTCATTTACATGAGGAAATCAAATGAATATCCAACTCCTTTTGAACTATAACTAATTTATGAATCTTTTAAACAATGAGAACTAACATAGAAGCAAAAAGTCATCAATGATAACGAAATAACCAAAACTATCTATAAAAAGGCAAAATTTTCTAAAAATGAAGGCATTCTCCCCTCCAAACATATCCACGTACTTTACATGGTATAATATGGACGTAGAGAAAGTCAAATTTTTTTCGGAAAATATAGTTTACAAGTTATAATTTTAATGGAAAAAAATGCAGCGTTTATGAACGTGTTCTAAAAGAAGAAAACAAAGGGTCTCTTTACACGTAATGGTGCAATTTTCTAATGTTTATTTTCTCGATGATTCAATTTTAGTGAGTCCTATGCTCATGTACAGATTTGTATTTTCTCGATTGTCATAGTTATCATTAACTGGGACTACGCCATTTCCATTGTTATAAATGGACAACTTTTGTATGCAGTCAAAAAAACGTGAGTACTACAATATTCTTTAATGGTATCAAAGTGTGTTTCCTACCCTGTTGAATTTTTATTTTTTTATTCATTTCAAATATTGATGGCTTTTAACATTTGACCTATACAATTATTTAAATAATGTCAGATCTAGATACCTTGGTTTCTATCATAGTTACCAAGTTCTGCTGTATTGGTTAAAAAGTTCAGAAATTCGCTGATACAATTCGATTCACCATTTAATACGTTAATTTCAATACCGTACGGTATTTGTGGTTGACCAAATCAATAAAGTTAATTTTTCCACTGCAGGTTGCAATTTTGAATAGTTGAGCAAAGGGTACAATGCTTCGCTATTTCCTCAGGTTAATAAGCAAGGAGTCATTGTACGCATTGGTTTCTACCATAGTTACCAAGTTTGGCCGTATTGGCCAAAATAGTTTGGAAATTCGCTGATACTATTAGATTCGCCATTTAATATGTTAATTTTGAGAGGGTACGGTATTTGTGGTTGACGAGATCAATAAATTTAATTTCTCCACTGCAGGTTGCAATTTTGAATAGCTGAGCAAATGGTACAATGCTCCGCTATTTCCTCAGGTTAATAAGCAAGCAGCCATCGTACACATTGGTCTCCACTACCGCTTGTGATTTTGAACAGCTTAGCAGAGCGTACCCTCTGTTCTTCCGGAGCAATATAAGCAGCCATTGTAGAAATATACAGAAACATTCAACTAGCCATTGTAAAAACATCCTACCAACCATATATAGAAACATCTGTCCCATAGGACCATTTATACATATATAGAAACATCTATTTTACCCTAGCATTCACAATTTTACTAATAATTTATATATTAAAAAATGTTATGGAAGTTTTATATCTAAAATTTTCAATTATAAAATAGTAAATTCTTTATTAAAAAAGGTGGTTTTTTATTAAAAATTATAAAAATAAATAAATTCTGTAAAAATTTTAAAATATAGTTTTAAATAACAGTCATTATCTAAATTGGTTTTAATAATAGTTGATTTGAAATTCAATTAAAGTATTTATTTTTTTTGTGATTCGTCATAAAGATTAATCTATCTAGTTATTATTGAATAAATTTGGATTATAATGGGAATTAGTACTCGTTTTAGTTTGTGGAGATTATTTAAATATTCAATATTTCATTCTTCACATTGAATATCAATTTTGAGTTTTTGTTATTTATATTAATACATTTTATTTAGATGCTTTCTCAATTCAGAATACAAATAATAGATTATCTTAAATAGATAAAAATATAAATACAAAGAAAAGATTGATATTGGAAATAAGGAAATAATGGTATTATTATAGGAAAGATTCATTTTGATTTTATAAAGTTTTGAGAAAAATAGCAATAATATGTTACTCTGTATATTTTCGAATTTTTTTCCATATTGAATTTTGTATAGCCAATTTATTCGAATTCGAATTTGGTAACTATGGTTTCTATGCGACCATTAATATTTGCAAATAAATTTATGAATTCAATATAAATATATACTATTGATAGAATATCGTGAACATTCTATTGTTCTTTCCAAGTCACATTTGCTACATTATAAGCCTGGTCATCAAAGATTTTCTTTTCATTGTGCTTGCAGGTGTGGGAGATGTATTTTTTGGATTCACGTGGCTCACCCATGAACATCATCATCACAAAAATGCGCACAAGTGTGAGAATGGTTACTTTCCCCTTCTTTGTTCTCATAATGTTTCCCTTCCGAAAAAATCAATTTTATGCTCATGGATGTGTCTCTCCTCTAGTGAGAAGAAAAAGGCTCTTCATTGTAGTAGATTCACCCATCATTTCATCATCCTACATTTTTATCATTATCAAGTATTTTTTTTTTTTTTTTCAAATTTTATTTGTTAGATGTAAGACGAATTGATCTATATGTAAACAAATAGTTCCACTGTCTCTTAGTTCGGGTGAAAGTCACCGTGATGTACACATTTCTTAGTTGTAATATTGGGAAACTCAGTTAATTAGGATTGAGTTTCTAAGTCGCAGTTGGATTTTTTTTCTCGTCATGTTTTGTTGCACATTTCTGTAACCGCTAGGTAATACAGAAAATCATCCTGGAGCATCATGGGATTTGAGCTTGATCACTCCATCTATGATACCATTGTGTCTGTGTTTGGATTGTAGTGAGAATTCGTTGGGTATAATGTATAGTTTCACAAGTCCTTGATGAGTTCAAGTTATCTATATCTCTTTCTTTATTTCATGTTTGGATCACCCATCCATGGGACTTATCCATTGGTCCATGTGAACTTATTTTCTCTATATATATGACCAAGACTAAATATGTATTTTTGGCTCACACGCAAGTAGGATTACTTAAGGGGAGTAATTTCAGTAGCCCATAGACATTTCTAGCTCTCAGTAATTAAATGAGTGTCAATGCTATGATTTAGCGTGCAAGACCCCTGCAACATTGAATATGGGATTCCTTCTTCAATGGTACTTTCATCTTCAACAAAATGATGAGGGGGATGATTCAGATATTTTTTTATATGGTTTGGTTCATGGGTAAATCTAGAGACGTCATTTACATTTTTTTTTCAAGTACAAGAGGTGGAAGGCTAAGAAAAGAAGCTTGATCAAGTTCTTTTTAAGAACATGATAGGAAAATATTTTAGCCTCATTTAAGGTATTAGAGGGCATAAATATTTCTTGATGAATCTATAAAACAAACCCTTGATTTAGCCCTTATGTAAATTGTGGTCAATTAGGTGCTCGATTGAGCTATTGTCTTTAAATTCCCACAAAAATGGAAGGGAGTGAATATTTGGAAAAAGAGCTTAATTGAGTTCGTAGCTCGATCGAGCCTATTGCTCAATCAAGCTATTTTGTATGGTAATCCATGCAAAAAGGAGCTTGATCAAGTTGGAGTCTCCATCAAGCTCCTCTAACTTCTTAGAATCCATTGCTGTAGTATATGCAAACATTTTTTGCATGGACCGTGGCAAGAGTAGCTCGACTGAAAGCAACAACAAAATAGGGCTCCATCAAGGAGCACAACTATTACACATAGCTTGAATAAGGAGGTCAATTAGGTGCTCGATTGAGCTATTGTCTTTAAATTCCCACAAAAATGGAAGGGAGTGAATATTTGGAAAAAGAGCTTAATTGAGTTCGTAGCTCGATCAAGCCTATTGCTCAATCAAGCTATTTTGCATGGTAATCCATGCAAAAAGGAGCTTGATCAAGTTGGAGTCTCCATAAAGCTCCTCTAACTTCTTAGAATCCATTGTTGTAGTATATGCAAACATTTTTTGCATGGACCGTGGCAAGAATAGCTCGACTGAAAGCAACAACAAAAAGGGCTCCATCAAGGAGCACAACTATTACACATAGCTTGACTAAGGATGTTGGAAAGCACCATGCTACAACCAACGCATGGACCATAGTGGTCACTGTAAAATGTGTAATTGTCGAGGTAGGTTTTTTGCCCTTGAATCCTTCTCCTTGTTTCTTCTAAAGTAAAAAATGCAATGAAATTTTTATGCTTGATTTGAAATGAAAAATGCTTATTGAAATCCTTTTTATTTTTTATTAAATGAGTTTATTTTGAATGAAAGAACCTTTGGAAACCATTTTTGAAAACCACCACAGGAAAACATGCTTTGAAAACCACCACAAGAAATCCAAAATTGAAAACTACCTCACAAAACCACCATTCAAAACCACCGCAAGGAAAACACCATTGAAAGCCACCATATAAGGTCACTATAGTGTAACACCTCCCATCTTTACGTGCTTTTACAAGCTCCTGAGGGTATACATAAGTTGAGTGCTACTATGACATGAACCGACATTCATGTTAAAGTGATGGAAGTGGGGTATAAAAAATAAGAACTTCCTAACATCCCTCATGAACTAAAGACTACTTAAGAGTCAAATAACCAACCCTAGTGATAAATCGCGGAGATATAACCCTTTGTCATTGACTTACCTCCATAAGCGCTCACTTGACACACTCTACATCCAGTTATGAGGCTATAGCTACACCCATAATCCTACTTCCATCTAGTTATGACCTAAATTCTTGAGTTCTATGCTAGTGGTTGTGATATCTAATCCACTTCTCGAGGCTAGCCTCCATATCATTGAAAATATCTTCTTGTAACTTTCTAGAAATATAAACAAGATGTTAAGAATGCTAACCATAAAGAACATGAGCAAGAACTTTACCTGGCAATGTCTAATCTTGGATATACATTTCTTGAAACATAAGGTAAACATGAAAGCTAGAGGTAATGAATTCATATATGATCATAAGTGTCTAAAATTCATCTGAGAATCACCAAGAAGGTTTAATTTCATCTCAATCCAAATGCGAAAATAATTCTTTTCCCATGCATTCATTAACTTATAAATCATGAACAACAACCATAGCTAGAGCACATCAAATAACGGTGTATATAACCAACATATAACTAGATTAGGAAACATGACAAATTAGCCATAAAATCCTGATACTAACAAGTACTCGTGCTCAAAAATAAAAATAGGAAAACTAGATTATATTAAAATATGCAAAATCCATGTCAAGTCAAGGAAATCCATGTACAAACGAAGCATAAATTGGGTTGAACCAAATGATTCTTTTAGCCAATCACCATTGTTCCATATTCCAAGAATGAATGTGGGATATCATGGGATAAGTCAAGACAAAATCAAAGAAAGGAATCCAGAGGCTAAATCACCTCCTCCCTCAAGCTATTGTGAACTCACCTAAATCAGTCTTGAGATCACAAAATCAAAATAAGCTTGTACGCCTCAGAATTCCTTCACCATAACTTGAGGAATTTTCTTGTCTCCACACACTGGTTGAGGGCTTGCTAGAGAAAACCATCTCCATCCCCAACTCTTTGTATTTTCCTCAGATCACCTCACCTAGTTCTCAAACCTATTCAAAGTTCAAATAAGAATGAATTCCATCACACCATGGATATCTAGGAAATGGTAAGACAAGGTTGAAACCACTATCAAACTAGGAAAAACCCATGCCAATGACAACAAATTAACCAAGTTACAAGATTCATGCACTATGCATTCACACCATGGCTATGAAATAACAAATGCAACCTGTCACATGCAAACTACTAAATTTGTTAATCCAACCTTCTCTTTGAACTCCTTTATTTTTCTTTGCTTTCCCTTTTCTTCCTCTACTTGTCCTTTTCTTTCCTTTGTTTGTTTTCTCTCTCCTATTGGAGCTCTCCATATCTCTCTCTCTTTCTCAATTGATCCAAGCTAAAATTGACAAAAGTTATGAACTACTTCTCTCATGCCTTTCATGACTCATGTCCCCATTTTCTTCATTTTCATTCATTTTTCTCTAATTTCCATTACATGCAAATTTGTGTCTGTCCATCTCTCTTTTCTCCTATTTACCCTTATTTCTATAATTAAATGTTAATTATTTCATATTTTCTTTTTCCAATGCCTTTGCAAATTTGCATAGCCATTATTAAACCACAGGTAATGCCCACCAAAATTGTTTTCCCAACATGCATCTTGGAATGTGTGTCCCATGACCATGGTATTATTTTTCGTTTAATATATTTTTTACTTGAGTCTTTTACTTGCGATTATTATAGATAGTTTGTTGAATAAAACTCCTTATTGTTTCCAAAATATCTTCTTATACCAATGAAGTCATAGATAAAACATAAATTCAATAATTTTAGATATATCAATTACGTTAGCAAAAATATTGTAAAATATTCAAATAATATAGTTCCTCATAGTGAACATCTATGCCTAGGTTCTTAGTCATGGAAATTTACTATTGTTGTTTAGCAATAATATAAAGAAACTTAGTATTATCCCTCCCATTTCCCTTTTCAAAATGAAAATAATCCTCTAAAATGATGATTTTAATAATTTTGTTTATATTATTAATTGAAAAGCGTGATGTGGGTGAATGGTTTTGTGGAGAAAACTTAGGAGATTTCCTAAATGTAAAAAAAAAATACTACATTGGAAAAAAGGGATGCTATATATCAATATTGGAATGAAAATCCACCCCTTTAAAAAATTACAATATTTTTAAAGAACCAAGGCTAAATATTTACAACTAGTTACCCATTGAATATTATTAAACTAGCAACGTCAGTTTAATATGTTTGATTTTATAGTATGTGAAATGGATTAAGTCTAACCATGTCTTTGTTGATTCTCTCACAATAGAAATGGATTACATACAAATGGTTAATGTATAACAAAACCCTGAACTCGGTAGTTTAAACAATATTTTCCATGTGTTGAAAGGGCTTGAAAACATTTGAAACAGAGCTTTCTTAGGGTGGAAAATGGATTTTACATGCCACTATGAATGGTTTTTATTTAATATCATTTTAATCTCTTTCTCAATAGCTCTCGGTTCTTTACCCTTATAATCAATCATGGTAAATGGAAAAAAATGCAAAAAAAATATAACATTATTATTGATATGATTTTTGAATGTTACATATACTTTCATGGTAACCATGATAACTCTAGTTGTAAAACCTATTTCCAATATTCTAACAATTTTTTTTGCATTCTTACATCCCAAATTTTACTTCGAAACCTATGTTAGGAAAATATACCTCCAAGCCACTAGTGCTTCTCCAATGCTTTTGTGCCAACAATACACTGAAATAAAAATGTTGATACATCCCATCATCAAATCAATGCAAATTATACATGTTTCATCAACTTGAAACAACCAAAACATAAAATACAAACGTACATGACTTTTAAATTGCTAAATTAAACCATATTTTTCAACACAATTTTTTTTATAGGGTCTATGCATAGACAAGATTGTGTATGTTTTTTAAAGACAATTCAATTCAAGAGCAGACATTACCAAATGATTATAGGTTACTCATTTCGAATCTACATTAATAAAGTAAGAATGATTAGTTTCATGTAGGTTTGATATAATCATAGATATTGTTGGTTACACCATACAAAGATATTATTTTTAAAGACGTGATCTGGTAATCAAATATTCTAAGAGAAAATTTGAAGTCTAAAGTGTAGAAGATACTATCAATTATGTATTACTTTACATTATTTATATTATGTTTTGAGATAGTATTTAAGGCTATAGAGACCTTAATCCATATGAGTAATCTTAATAATCTTAACTTTATTAAAAATGGCCTCATTGTAAAACAAAAAATCATGTTCATCTTCATAAGTAAGATCTCTCTATTTAGATATTTTTAATTTCTTAATAATATCATCTTTAGAACTATATTAATTTTGAATAACATCTACCAAAAAATTACCAATATTTAAAGCGTAGAGAAAACAAATGAAAAAATTGATATTGAAGGCTACACACAGTTACATAAACATTGACAATTTAAGAGTGTTTTGTGGGGGCATGTCTACAACTAAGTAGACAGATTTTTATTTTCTCAAACAATGTGATACGAGGAAGATATCATGTTTATCACATTATACTAGACAGACGAGGAATGAATTGATAAATGGGAAAATCAAATTTTCTTTGGGGTTTACTTTTTCAATAATATTAAGATAACATCATTGACACGAAGCATATAATGTCTTGTCTTGTCACGTTCTTTCTCAAATGGAAGGATGAATGGATAATATTATCAAATTTATGAAAGATTGATAAGAATAAGAAAACATGTGTGGCTCCATATTTAGATTTTCCAAACGATATTGATAGTAGGCATCATGAAAAATAATATTTAGTAAAATATGCATTTATTTCTATGCCGGTTTCTTTATTAAGTAATATTTCTTAGGCCCAATCAGGGTGTCAACTAGATCCAATGGTGATGCTGTAGCTCACTATTTAATGCATATCCCAAGGAAATCTAAGGTCATTCTCCAGATGCTTGCAACACTTGGAGAAGTCTCGCAGCACATGAAAGGGTTAAATGTCGACCGAGAAGGTGGAAAAAGTATTAAGTCGATCATGATGTTAAGTTTGTCCTTTGTTGCATTTAGTAAGTTGGTGTGTGCGCTCTGCTCACTGTGGATCTGATCCATGCTACTCGTTTTGGAGAAGACGACACCTCAGTCTCCTCCTTCTCAAGCTCTTTGTCACAGGTATATCTCTACTCTTAATTATTCTCTCCCTAAATCTATGGATATCCATCTTTGTCTTAGAGTATTAAGGATGACTGGAAGAGTGTTATTCGAGTGTGAATTGAAAGATATTTATCTAGATTGTGACATGGATAGGTTAACTTAGTGTGTCTAGTCTCTAGTATTTTGTGTTTTTGTATTAATGGTTTATGAAATTTGTCTATCATACATGGGCTTACATGGGGTTTGGCTAATGAGATGCTCCAAGTTTCATTTCACAACATGCCTTCATTATGGTGGAATTGTTATGGTTTTGGTTTTTAGACAACCCTGTTTGGTTTTTGAGGACCCTAGGTATTTAATATTTTCGTCTATATAAAACCCTGCTCAAAACCACTATCTCTATCTTAGTGGGCACATTGTCATGGTATGGTCTGAACTATGGGAAGCATCTTGTGCCACTTCTCTCCCTTTGTTAATGGCATATGGCATATGGTCTCGACACATGGTTTTGTGTGGAACCTGCTCTAGGGGAAGCTCAAGCTTCTACTTATTTTTTCTTTTTACATGTACACGTACTTTTCTCAAATCAAGTATAGATGGAATTGACTTGTCCCCTTTTGGGTTTATGCCTATGGATGATTTAGTTTGTAAGTGTGGGCTTGACCATTTCACGAACTGCTAGAGCAATGGCAGGTGTAGGACCATACCTCTATGTTTGTCGTCTGTTAATAGAATGATTTCGATTTGGCTCCTTATTTTGTTGGTCCCTTATGCGATTTCATTGGTACGTGTCCAGGGATGGAGTGACCCAAGGCATTGTCTTTCTCCCGACTCTACATTATGTTCAAGTCAGACTCTAGATATAAAGGAAACAAATTATTTGACTTGCATGTGGAAAAAATGGTTTGTGCCTCTAGTAGAGGAAGGAATGGTCGGGGAGCCCGTTTGTTGTGGGAAAGGGAGGACATGATCCCCTTCACAATCCAATTAACCTAGCTCATCCGTGGGGACTATGTGTGGGAATAAATCGCCCTAGAGTATTATCTAGGAAGCAACCCACATGTACCATTCAGGCAGTTCCACCTGGGTTAAACAACTCATAGAACAATCATAAAAGGAGATTAAACTGACAAATAACAATTTGGAAATGGATCTTGATGAGTGGAAAACACTTGTTCCTAACCCTAGACACACTCGTAGAATATCTACCCAATACAAGCCAACGGTCCACTTATATTGGATGATGAAGGCCCTTCTCGCTAAAGCCCTGCAACAACTCCCAATAGGAATGCATATGCCATTCAATGGGCGCTTGCATTATACCAACAAATTTCAAAATATCTAATTCTAATTGTAGTAACAAAATGGATGCCTCAGCTGCGTTGAGCAACAACTAGCATGTATTCCTAACATGGAGTTGTTGGGCTCTACTGTGAAGGACCCTTATCCTATTGATTTGGTCAATGATGAGTAGAGTGTTAGTGCACCCATGTTTGTAGTTTTTGTATGAAGCAATTTAAAAATTTTAGGAATTTTTTCAGTTATGCTTATAGTTACATAGATAGTAGGAATAACAAAAAGACTCAGAGATATATAGCATGTCTAGTAAGACATATTATTTTTTCATTCTTGATGGCTTATCATGTTATTAGGTGGCCAAGAAACCTAGTTTCCCACTAGGCAAGTTGAGGCCACCTGACACTATAACATGTGAATCTAACCTGCTTTCTTGATAGAAAAATAATGGAAAGGACCTACCAAACTTACAAAAAAAAGTAATATTTCTTATAGAAAGTAAATTTATATTTTATGTTAAATAGGATTATGTTAACAAAAATATATATATACAATGTTTAATGATAAAGAAAGAATATTATATTTGATGCTAAGTATGACGATGATAGCAATAATTAATTAATTAATTATATATAAATTTTAAATATATATTAGAATTTAAGTGTTTAAAATTGTCATTTGAAAAATGTATTATATATTTATAATGCGTGGTTAGATAACTATATAAAGGAGATAAATACAATATTGATTTTTTAAAAATATTTAAATTTAAATTTATTTTTATGTTTTTTCTAATAATCATAAATTCAAAATTGTTAATATATATTAATCTTCTTGATATAAAATTAGCACAACCACGTTAATAAATGTGGTTGACATACACAATAGATATATATTAATCGCATGCACAACCACATTAGCAAGTGTGTTTGATATGTGTTTATAGGTTTCAATGCTACATATTTAGCACTTGTAATAATGATAGTATAGTAATAATAATAACAATAATAATTTAATTTATTATTCTATTAAAATAATAATATTGGAATAATAATGATAATATTATTGATATTATCAATAATATGAGAAACCCAAGGGATAATAAAACCAAAGAAATAATATTAAATGGAAGAGATTAATAAATTGAAATAGATTAATAAACCCAGGGATTAGCAATATTATAAATCCAAAATATAATATTATAAAATCCTTGGTTTAATAATATAAACCAAATGCATTTATTAATTTTTTAAACTCAAGGGTTAAATATTATAAAACCTGTTATTATTAACACAAGGGATTGATAAAACTTATCACTATAATAAACCCAATAGATTACAATAATCCATTCAATTTATTAATCCCTTGGTTGCATAATATTAATATGAAGTATTGTTAATATGAAACTCTTGGATTTATAATATTAACCCTTGGGTTTACTAATATCTTCTATTTAATATTAATTATTAATCCAAATGGATTAATAAACCTAGGAGATTACTATTATAACATTATAAACCCAACGGGTTAATATTATAATCTTAAGGAATTAATAAACCCAAGTTATTAACACTAAAAACTCAAGGGATTAATAGTATAAACCCTTGGTAATAATATTATAAACCAAACCGATTAATAAACCAAACGTATTGTTAATATTATAAACCAAAGGAATTAATATTATAATGTCATATTATATGGAAATGATGATGAGTTTGATTTGTCGTATTGAGAGAATGTCTATGCCAATGTAACATTGAATAGATTTTTGTACCATTCCAATTTAATAGTTTTAGATCCTAATATAAAACCCTAAAATTATAAAAAAATTCAAAATAATAGACCTTCATATTAATATTATAAGCCATAATATTAACCTCATCATTATAAAGTATAAACCCAATATTAAATCCTAATGTTATAAATTGAATATACAAAACTTGAATATTACAAAATCAAATATTAAATCTAGATTTTGTAATTTTCAATAATCTTTAATGTGATGTAACATTATGAGAATAATTGTCATATTTATTTTCGCATTAAGACAATGTTTGTCGAGATGCAATGTTTGATATATTTTACTAGATTTCTAATGTTGCCATATTAATCCAAAAAGAAAAATCGTAATATTATAAACCAAAGGGATTATAAACCCTTGAGATCAATATTATAAACTCAAAATATTAATCAACTCAAGAGATTAGCATTATAAACCCTTGGGATTAATGTTATAAACCCAAGGGATTAATAAACCCAAAGGGTTATCAACATTATAAACCCAAGGGATTAATAAACCCAAAGAATTATTAATATTATAAAACCAAGGGATTATTAGTATGAAAAATCTGAAGGACTATTTTTATAAAGCCAAGGTATTATTGATATTATAAAGCAAAGGGATAGAGACAATGTTTGCCATAATGTGATGCTCGATAGATTTTAGTACCATTCCAATGTCAAAATATTAAATCCTAATATAAAACCCTAACATTATAAAACCTGATTTAATAAACCCTAAGGTTAACACTATAAACCTTAATATTAAACCTCACTATTATAAAAAATAAACCCAATATTAAACCTAATATTAGAAACCCTAATACTAAACCCCAATTTTATAATATTGCAATACAACAATGCATAATATTAATATTGTTTATATTAAATCCTATAATTGTTGATAAACCCTATAATTAATATTATAAGCCTTAAGATTATAATCATTAGGATTAATATTACAAATCTGAAGCTTATATTATAAACTAGAAAATTAATATTAAACTCTAAGATTGATATTATAAACTCTATTATTATAAACCATATAATTAATATCAACAAATAGGATTATAATTCATAATATAAAACCCCATTGTCAAAATGTCACAATGCAACGTTGAATAAGAGATTAATAAATCTAAGCAATTATTAATATTATAAACCCAAGGGATTAAGATTATAATCCCTTGGGCTTAACATTATAAACCTAGGTGATTAATATGCCCATGGGGTTATTAATATAATAAGCCAAAGGGATTAGTAAATGTAAGGGATTATTAATATAATAAAAGGCAGAGATTAAGACAATGTTTGTCACAATGCAACATTGGAGAAATTTATGTATCATTCCAACTTCATAGTTTTAAACCCTAATACAAAACCCTAACATTATAAAGGCTAAATATAATAAACTATAAGATTAATATTAAATATTAAATTTCCCTATTATAAAAAATAAGCCTAATATTAAAAACCCTAATACTAAACCTCAATTTTATAATATTACAATTCAACATTGAATAATATTAAAATTTTATTTATTTTACCCTGCCATATTTATAAACCCTAACCATAATATTATAAATACTAGAAAGCCCTAACCATAATATTATAAATACTAGAATTATAAACATTAGTATCTGATATTACAAACTTTGAGATTCATATTATAAACACAAAAATTAACATAAAACCTTAACATTATGTTTATGAAAAATTAACATTATGTTTATGAAAATTCACATGCTTTTAGATTTATATTATTTTATTTTTTTTTAATTACATAAAAAAAACATTTATGATTTGAACCAATATAAAAAAAAAAAAAACATATCAACACATTTTTTTAACACAATTATATTTTAACCCCGGAGCGAAATTTCATCCACATTCTGTATTAATATCACACTTCACTTTACTCAAATTTAATGTGCCCTTCGGATCTTAATAATCGGACACATGTATTTATACATTTGAAATGTAGTGTTAACATCATAGTGTTATGACATGTTATCAATATTTCCTGGTGTTCAATTATTTTTTGTATGTTAAAGTGGATAAAAGATGTGTATCTTTTGAACTTCTGGATTTTGATTTTTTTAACTTGTTTTCATTTCAATTTCTTATAATGAAAGTACATTGTTCTTGACATTAATAGAAATGTATATATATTCTTTTTGGATTTAAATCTTTAAATCGTTCTTTTAAATTTAATGTGAATTTCAATTTTTATTTTAAAAAATAAATATCAATTTCCAATTTTAAAGAAGATATTACTTTTTATCTTAAAGACAAATTGAATTTCCTTCTGTCATGAAAAAAATATTTTTTCGCATGAATATTGAATTATTATAATATATAATATATATGAATATTGAATTATATATATATATATATATAATATTATATTAAATAATATTATAATTTACTATAATCCCACATTTCAATCTTGACTGGTTAAAAAAATATGGAATTCTCAATGAACACACCTCATAACCATTAATTTGAATTTAAATTTAAAAGTCACACAGTCATTAGTCGAATCCCAAAATATCCTTTACTGGCTTCGGTAAGAGAGAAGGGACTTGAGGCCTAGGCGGATGAAATGAGATTGTTATATTAATTTGAACCGAAAATACCACTAACATATAAATTTCTGCCATCATATTGCATTCGAACTAGAACTAATTATTGCAAATGCTAAGCCTGTGTGATAATTATCAACGGCATGTGACACATATATAATCAACAGTTACATTATCAACTACTACCATCAATTTGTAAAATTAACTTGCCCACTATAACTTATATTTACATTATATTAATTACATAGATAAATATATCAATTATTGGTTAATGATATCTATTTTAACCACACTATTATTTAGTTGAATAAATCTCTCAACCAAATACTAAACTAAGAATTATCTAAAAAACTACTAAAGAACACGAATAAGCTTTTTTATTGAGAAACCAAGACAAGTAAGAATTATATTTTTCAAGTTTAATGACTATTTGTCACAACCTCAATTGGAAAATTATAGTTGTCATCAAACATGACAAAATAATATGTCTACATCTGTATAAAAGATCAACCATCCACGCAATGCATGGGTACCAAACCACTGTAACCCGCAATGCATACCTCTCCATCATTATCAATTCAAAATATTCTAACTCCAAAGTGATGGATCTACCAAATTTAATTACTAAAAAAAATTGCATGCTATAGCATAATCTTATTAGAAATCCTCTCTGACATGAGAGATTGTTCCCTAGATGCAGAACTACCAAAATAACTCTACAACCATCCATATTAAGCTTTTACCTATTTCCTCTTAAGACTACTAAACCAAGTTGCTAACCTCTTTCACATTGTAAAGTACAAAATATAATTAAAAAACTTATCTAAAAAATAAATAAAATAATAAAAATAGTTTAAGTGTTACACCAATAAAATCTTCTTCTTCTTTTGTGAACTTGGGAGATCTCTATTTATTTATATTTTCAAAAGAACTTTTCACAACCATTCGTTGTTGTAGGTGGGTTTCCAACCCGAAGGAAACCAGGTATCCACCTATCAACTTTAAATCGTGTCGAAAATCTAAATAAGTTCATTGCTATCCATCTAGCAACATTGTATTGGCTGTCTATTTTAGTGACTCTACTTATGAAAAAAAAATAAACATAATTACAGTGTTCATATTCAAAAACATAGTAAAAACCATTTTTGAATCCAACTAGGTCATTGAGTCACTCCTCATCAGAGGATGCTATTGGTGCAGGTGTCTTTGCACTAGATCCTGGTATCTCGCTTTGCTGTTCAATTCTCTATTTCAGATCTTTCAGAGTCTGTTCAATTCTACCCAATGCTAGGTTGATTCTTTATGCTTGGATCTGGATTTCCGTTATCTCCCGTAATAGTTTTGCATGGATTTTTGCCTTTTCCTTATTCTAATTATGTTCCTCTATTTCTTCTCCCATTGCATGCTCATGCTCTTGGTGGAGAGTCATGGTCCGTGCCACCATGTTATTTATAATCCAGTATTGTTGTATGGTTTGCTTGAACAGTGAGTGCCTCCCTTGAGTGGACCCTGGGTCTCACACCATGCTTTCCCATTCATCTATGGGGATATCTTAGTATTTAAGATTGGCTCTCAAATCTCTCCCCCAACTCGCAATATGAGCTCTGACTTCCAACGTATTTCCTTCCATTTAGGCATCGATTATTTTCTTCATGTGTTCCCCATCAGGTTTTCTGCCTCTTTTTTTTGGTTGTCCACTTGTTCCCTCCTCCTTTTTGGTTTCTTTGTTTCTTCTTTTGGCGGACATTTTTCTCCCTATTTGGATGTTGTTGTCTTATGTCTGGTGTAATCTGTCTTGGTCAGAGTTCTTAGACTGATCTATTGGATTACCTATGACAAAATTGATGCATTCATCAGCTTTATGTTTTGGACAGAGTTCAATTCCCCAATTTCCCTTTTTCTTTCCTTTGTTTGTTCCCTTTATCTTCTGGTTTCCAGCCAAGATTTATGTACCATCTACCTCCTTATTTCTAAGCAGTTTGGGTTTTGTGACTGTTAATTTCTTTTTCAAGTTCAGGTTTCCCTTAGGTTTTCCTCCCTTAACCCCCCCTTTACAGCTTTCTAGGCCATCCCATTCCTTTCTCCTAGGTCCCGAGTTTGCCTCCTCAGATGGGATCAAGGTAATTTTCTTTTCCCACCTTCCCCGGGGTTTCTTAGATGAACCTACAGGGTTCCTAGTGTCACTCCTCTCTTCCCCCTTAGGACGCCTGAATTCCGGGATTCCTCTGGTCCTTAGGCTTTTCCCTTCCCATGTTTGTAACCTAACAGATATTGTCACAATCCCCTCCATTGCTACGAGCTTGCCTAAGATTGAGAGCCTTGGGGGATACTGCTAACTCATTTTGCACGCTGGCCCTCTCCCTTTCTGGGTGTTAGCTCTTGCCTCCCTTTCTCTCTTTTCAGCAATTTCCTATGGTCTACAGGAATGGTGTCTATTGCTCTCGATATTCTATAGGCTTTTCACTCGTTTTTGCTATCTTAAATCGGAAGCTAAGCTGATTATAAATCTTCCTACTATAGAAAATCATGATGCTTTTAGAGTTGGGGGTGGAGGGCCTACATACCTACTTACCGCACGTACGATTCTTCTTGCTACTGCCGGCATCTTCACTCTATTTCCACCTTCCTTCTCGCTACCTTTCCTCATCTTCGTTTGCATGCAAAGAGCTATTTGCGAGTTTTCTTTGGTTCTAATCTCTCTCTTCCTTTGACCCTTGACCCTTACCAGCATCTGTCTGTCTTGGTTATCAACATGAATCCGTTCAAGCTTGTCTCAAGATTCTACCCTCTTTTCCTTTCTTCCGCTGTCCTTCATTAATTCCCACCTTCTCCCAGTTGCTCTTCTCGTGTCACTTCTGACCTCATTCTCCTTCTTGATGTCCTTCCTCTGCCTACCTCTCTATTCTCTATCCTGCCCTACTTTTTGTCAGTTTGGTTTTTTCTCTCCCTCGTACTCTCAAGGTGCGTACCTTCCGTACCCTGCTCCGTCAGCTGCCCAATCACCTGTCTTCTCACTTCATTCTCTGCATCTGTCCTTTCCTCCAGCTGTCCTCTTCCTTCTTCCTAATCTCTCCTCCACGGTCTCTCTAGATTTCCTCTCCTATTCATATTTCCTTCCTTATCCTTTTTGAGTAGTTTTCTCAGGTCCAGCATTCTTTCCTTTTGGCTTAGCTCGACCTCACTTTCATCCAGCAACCTTCCTCCATTTCTGCATCCTTAATTCGCCAAGCTATCTGCTGGTTCATTGCCCTTACTTCTCACATGGGTGGGAAGGATGTAAGCTACCTTTCATAGTAAATCACTTATTTCCTTTGCTAACGAGGTCATTCTCCAACTTTGATTCATTTTTTTAGTTGAAGTGTCATTATGTAGTGGTTTCATAATGTCTACCACTAGTTTCACATCTCCTTTCACCTGTAACTTTTGGTACTTCTCCCTTATAGAAATCTCTATTCCTCTTCTGAGCAAATGAAGCTCAACTCCATTGTTGGTTGCATTACTACAATCTATCATAAAAATTCTGAGTGTCTTTCCCATGTCATCTCTAATGACTCCTCCTATCCCTCCCTCTCCTGGGTTACCCTTCACTACCCCATTGAAATTCAACATGATGAAGCCCTATTGGGGATTGCTATAGTAGCTCTCTTTCGCCTCATTATTATGGTATTTCTTTGCTATAACATTTATCATGCTTGACTTTAGTTGCGGTCAAGCCATTATTGTTGCCTCTGTCTAGTCAACTTTCCAATTTTCCTTGTACCATTTCTCTATGAGAATGGTATCCCTTATATTCTGGGTGATTTGGTTCCATATCTCGTCCTTTTCTCTACCATATTCCTTGAAGGTGAGGCTATTTCTCTCTTTCCAAATGTTCCATAGAATGAATCCTAATGAAATTTTCCAGGCTCTATTTAGGATTATATTTTGGTAAGGTTTGTTCCGCCATTTTTCTATTGTTATTTTGATACTTCTTTTGTCTCTGTCACTAATTTAAAAAAGATCCTAGTGTTTTCTCCACAGGTTGTTGCTAATTTTACAGTCATTAGTTATGTTCTTCATAGATTCTTCTTGTACTTGGCAGAGTGTGAAATGTGAAGGGCCTTGTGTTCCTTTTTTCCTTAGCTTGTCCTAGGTTAGAGCTCACCCATGGCTCAGGATCTATGTGAAAAACACTACCTTTAGCGAATTTTTCATTTTCCAAATGTTGTCTCATTTTTTATTTCTGGGTTTCTATTATATCCATCAACAATGTAAACTTTGAAACGGGAACTGATACTGTTACCCGTTTCGTAGAGATAGCAAAAAAATGACCCAATTTTCAAAAGTGGTGATGCAGAATACACATGTTTTTTTAGAACATGGTTTTTGGAACTTTAATTTTTTTTCATGTTCAAGGATGAAATCAAGTTTTAGAATGGTAGTGATTTTCATGCTGATTTTAAAAAGTGAGTATTCTGCATCACACCTTTTTTTTAAAAGACCTATTTTTTGACTTTTAATTTTCTAGTGTGTGAAATGTGAAAAAATATTTTCTAAATTTGATAGTTTTTGAAGTCGTCATCTTATTCATCTTTTCTTGTTCTCTATCTTAATTTTTTTTTTTTTAGGGGGGGTTTTATTGTTTTGCGTTTTTAAATTAGAAAGTCGATAGTTTGAATTTTAGATAATCTACATATTTATACATCCTTAATTAATTTTTCAATCCACATGAAATAATTGTTTTCTAAAAAACAACATTTTTTAACAATGGACATAAAAATAACCATTTTTAACATAAATATAACAAAAAAACTAAACGTTTTGATAATTTTTTGCTAAAATTAACATGTCAAAATCACAATTTTTATACAAAAATATTAACTAAAA
>APFE030253796.1:3832-23709 GCA_000404065.3 Pinus taeda | reverse complement strand
AACAAAGTGACATTTCCATTATGGCCACCACACCAGGGTTATGATCCATTGGATAGCCAAATTATCCTTGGAACAGGAGGTCTCATTACGAGCCGGCCTGATCACTTTTGCTACCTCCTAGTGAATGGCAGTGTGGGTATCTGGTTACCACGCCAGCACACTGATCTCTTCTGTAGAACAACATAAACTCTCCATTTATAAATTGAGGATCCTGGCTCATATGGGTTAAAAAGCAACCCTGCCGAGGCTATGGACGTCTGCTGGCAGCAGCGGCTCTGCTTATGGTATTGAAGTTATATCTTTTCGTCAATTATTATTATAATACTCTTTTCTTATTTTCTTTTTATCAGAGAAGTTATTTCCTTAACTTTTTCCCTGTTTGAACCTTTATGCATGAGAAAGTGTTTTATGATCAATCACATCATTTTCAGCTAGAATGCCATCAGCAAAGCATCTTTTTAGCATATTGTTGTCCTTTTTCGTTTTGCATAAACTATCATCAATCCAAAGCATCCTATCTCTTATTCATAACTATCTTTATACACTTTGCTCTCAATATAACCATAACTTTCACCATCCTATCATTGATAAGTGTACTCTGCCTCCCTTAGTGATATATTGTTCATTCCATTGCCTTGCCGTCAGCACCACCCCTTTCATATGCTTTATGGTTATGGAACCCATTTTCCAATTGGAGGGGGCAATGTATGCATTATGGGATTGCATGTGATATGATTACTACACTCTGCCATAACTTGTTGATTTGATAAGTTTTTCTAATTGAAATTTTTGCATGCATTTTATCTGTTGCTATTCAAAGCTAACACTATGGATCCTAGAACATTGTATGCAAAATAGTGCTTTGTTTACAGGAGAACAACAAGTATGGGCAGAATTCTATTCGTAGCATGACCACACTATTGCACTTCATAGTAAAGGCTCGCGAACGTGAACAATTCTTCAGACATGATGTGCTCCCATGGATTCCACCTTTTGCATCACTTTCAGCACCAACTCTGCCTACATCAGCCTCAACAACTGCCAGTATTTATATGTCATTCCACATTTTTCTTTTGGAGGTAAAACTTGAGGTAAAATAGCATAGTTTTCTAATTTATTATGAATTTAGGAGAATTTAATGAAAATCCATTTTGAGCATTATTTGTCATCCTTCATTCCACATCTTTACCACTTTCCCTTTTTCAGTAGCCTGTCATTTTCGAGTGTGGGGGAGTGTTCCTTTCATTCATTTCTTTCTTATACCCACGTCATTCATATTCTTTATCATCCATTGCTCTTCACTCTCAACACCTCCCTTATTTCATGTTGTTTTACACCAAGCATAGAATTCAATAGCTGGTAGCAACCACCTCTCTTTGTTTTCTAGCATCGCATGAGGACATGCTAATTTTTCCGAGAGGGGGAGGAATTGCTATGCATGATGGATGTTTCCTACTTTCTTCCTTATTTAAGGCATACAATTTCATTTTTACACAGTGCAGAAATTGATTTCCCATATTTTTAAAACTATGAACTCAATTCTTGTAATTTTTGGAAAACACATTAATATAAAACCACACAATTTCAAGAAATATTGGTTCATAAAATTTCGGAAATCATGCACTCTCACCTACAGCCATTTTGTTTATATCTCATGATCCGTGCATCAAAACGATTTGATTTTTGGATCATAGAGACATTCATGTATTGTAAATTTACTTGCAACATTTCAACAAAATCTGGTTTGTAGTTTTGAGAAAATGCTTAATGAAGTTTGTTGTTATCTATATCATATTTTGCTGCAACTTCATATATATAGTTGAATGTCAATGTAAAAATTATGCCTTCATCAAGATTGTTAAGATTGAATATTTATTAATTAAGGAAGCATTCAGTTATTCTCAAATTTTTATTGCTTGGTTAACGCATGATTTTTGTCTTTGGGTTGCATGAGGACATGCAATATATTCAGTTTTCGTTGCACGAGGACATGCAACATATTGAGTGTGGGGGTGTGTGGAGTCGTTAATATGCCATGATTATTGTCACTTGTGAACGTTTATTCCACTCATTTCTACCATTCTTCATCATGTTATTTATTATAATTTATTATATAAATCCATTTTATGATGATTTATGCTCTCATGGATGAATATTATTTATTCGTCTTTATTTCTAATAAATTGATTATTATGCATTATTTTACCAATGATAGTTCTAATAAGTTGGTTATAACCTTATTTACCATTTTTAGCCTCCAAAGTAACTTCTAGATTGAAGATTTGATTTTTAAATCAGCCAACTCAGAAATTCGCTGGTTTAAGGAGTGACAGTTTTGCGGTTAATATTCTGAGCAAATGAAGACGAATTTGGAAAATCCGGAACATTGGTTTTGTCCAGAACGGGCCCAATTATCTTCATAAAGAACAGTTTGCCCAAATTCGGCCTGTACAGGGAGACACGCAGGGTTCTTTGAGCACGATTTTCGGATATTTGCTGTTGCGGCTGCCCTCCAAATCTTAGCTGCAAAGCCAAATACGCCTTGTTCTTGTTGATCAAATGGTTGGAATCAATCCAATTTTGTAAAACAAATCATGATTGTAATTATCTATGCTCTGATATTTGTCTATTTAATGAAACCAAAGATCAAAGGAGATGAAGGGGGATTGTTATTTATAATTTTACAGTTTCAGAATAAATGTTGATCGTTGAGGCTCATTGAGACCTGATTTTGTTATACTTTTGTGGATGCGATTAATATAGAAGACTTGGTGTTGATTCCGTCGCTGCACCTGGAGTAACTCAAGGCAGTGTTCCATTGGCAGCCAAGGGCCCGACTCCGAAGGACACTCGCCTTTGTATCATTATATGGTAATCTGCGTGTGGATTGTTTATCTTTATTACGTAGCAGTCTGATACATTCTTTATATGATACGCTATGTTCTGTTATGATTAATGAATGAATGATTTCTCCATGTAAGAACTCTGCACTATATAATTGAAATCACACAGGGTCGAATTGTATCTTTATTCAGCCATTTCTGTAACAGAGTGCTGGTATGAATATTTGTGGGATTTGACAGTAGCATCATTCTATTTAGTAACATAGTTATATCATCCAATATTCTCAGATTGCTATATTAGTGTGTTGCGTATATATGATTGACGTTCCTGTTTTATAATGAACTCCTGTTCCATAATTCATTTGTGAATATCGTCTCATAAAGTAAAGATCATTGGAATTGCTTTTGTCGATTGTTATTTTATTGCCGAATGTGAGTAAGTTGGTTTTGACTCGCGAGATTTAGTTTCTTTCTTGCTGTTTCATTTTACTGTTGTCCATTTCATTTCCTGCTGCTTTTTGTCATTTCCTTTTACTTGCATGTATTGTTTTGGTGTGAAAGAAGGCCCAAGGCTGTCGTGAGCCTCAGCAGATGCTACCACGCTCCCTGATCCATGGTCCATGCTCTAATTCCTTTTGCATCAATTTCTAGAGGAATGAGTTATTCCTACTATATCCTCGATTGATGGTTGTTTGAATGAATGATTTAGTTTAAGACATTTCAGTTCCTTGCTGTTTCAATTAGATTTCTTTTTCAAGCATTCATTTACTTTTGGGTTTTAAGCACTATACTGCAAAACATTACTCTTAAGTAAATAGCCGCCTCAGACAGAGTACACTCTTGAAATAAAAAGTCGTCCCTGGGTTGGCAATTAATGTGAGGTAATTAGGTGTTAAAAAGACCCTTTTTATCGCTCCACATATACATTTATGCAAACAAAAAAAAAGCTTACCTGATTCCAAGGAAATTTTTCCTAAAGAGCAAGGAAAATTTAGGGGCTAATATTAACAACAGGGAAAATTTTCCATTTTTTTTCCGAAAGAAAGATACGTTAATTTCCATTTTTTATAAAAATTATTTGCTCAAAATTTATAGTATAAAATTGTTTTATTCTAAAAACATAATTTTATATAGAGATTGCATAAAATTATTAAAATTTTGAATTTTCTTACAAAAATATTGCTAAATATTTTACATATAGCATATTATAAACTAGGAAGATTTGCCAAAGTTTCCAGACATTAAAATAAATTTTCGTCCTTAAAATTTTCCCTACTAAAAAAGGCCCAAATTAAAAGCCCAAATTCAAATATCAAGCCCAATTAAAGCACACCCATTTGGCATTCCACCCTAAAGCAATGGAACTTGATTGACTAAATGTATGATTGGATAACTCCTGCTACTTAGGGAGCTCTAAATGGTTGAATGATTTAATTTTTATTTACTGAAACAAATTTTAAAATGTACATAGTATTGCATTATGGCAAGCGATTCATGAGGATCATGACTCATCTCGCTTTTCACTGAAAAATAATGAAAAATTTTGAGAGAGATTGATCATTTTTTTAATGAATTTTATTTTAACTTGAAGCAAACTATATAGTGATTCATGTAAAAAGGTCTAATTTATCAACACTCATATATTAATGTTATTCAATTCTACATGGCCATGAACAAAGAATTATTTTCAGCGTCGATAAGAAATGATTGGTTCAAAGTTTTCAAATGAAAAAAGCCTTGTAATTTCAACACAAATCGAAGAAAAACACGAAAATCATCATGCACAAAGTGCTTTTATTAAACACTAAACTTGTGTAAGAAAATCATAATATATATAGTTATTTAATTTGAAATTAAACTGGAATGTAGCAAAAGTGTTTCAACACATTAACCAAACAACCCAAACAATGGCCAATTAAGAAATTGTTGGCTCATTGTCTTATTGTCTTAAGCAATTAATCTGCAAATTAAGAGGATGGGAAAACTAGGCAAAAGAAAACCTTAATATATATACTTAATGAATTTGAAATTAATCTGGAATGAAACAAAAACATTTCAACACATTAACCAACACAACCCAAACGATGGCCAATTAAGCAATTACAAGCTCATTATCTTATTGTCTTAAACAATTTATCTGCAAATTGGAACGGTGGGAAAATTGTGGCAAAGAAAACCATAATCTGTATATAAATTATTGAATTTGAAATTAATCTGGAAAATATGACTCTACGGAATGAAGGATATTTCTTTTCTGGATCCATGAGATCCCCTTCAAGGGGCCTTTGAGCTACTTACGCGGTACAACCTTGAGCCTAAATCACAAAATTGGAACTTATTTTGTTGCCTACACTTCCTATACCAAACAATAGATTAGTGTCCCTAGTTTCCATATCAAGAAACCTACGCCCAATATGGATGAGCACACAAACTTATTTTACAAGTTCACATTAGGCAAAATAATTATGGATTCTAAAAATTCGGAGTGGCAGAGAATTCAGGGGAAATATTGGTTTACTCTCAAAAAATGTTTAGCAACCAAGTTTATATCATGCATACAAAAAAATTCAACACATTAACCAAACAACCCAAAAAAGACCAATTAACCAATTGCAATTTCTTTTTCTTATCTTCTTAAGAAATTAATTTACAAATTGGGATGGTGGGCAAATTATGCCAAAGAAAACCATAATCTATATAATTATTGAATTTAAAATTAATTTGGAATGCAGCTAAAAAACTTCAACACATTAACCAAAAATACCCAAATAGTGGCCAATTAAGCAATTGTATGCTCATTGTCTTATCATACTTTCTCCCTGCACCGAATTTTTTAAACCAAAAAGGGAAGGGAAACAAGCCGGAACGGAAAAGTCACATTTGTGCATAATTTTTATAGAAACATGCCAGCAAAGCAGACTAGAAAGACCAATTTTTATCAAAAACCCTATACAAATCCTATAGAAAACGATAAACCCTACTATAAACTCTACTGAACCCTACTCTAAACCCTAAATCCACAGTGCATAAAGACGAGCTAAAATTCCCAAAAGTGAGTTGAATGCGTTGAAAAACACAGTTTTGCTGACAGGATAAGAAAATCCTACAAAAGAGTCGTAGAAGCCACTGCCATGCCCAATCATCATCAGAAATCTTGCCATACTACTTATGCAACACATGCAAAGATTACATGCAACAGAAACCTAGGAAAAATAGCACTGGAGCATAATTTTTTTTTTTTTTTTGTTATACAGCAAATGCAACAAAACGGCTACAAGCTTTCTGGAATGGAGCTCGAAATCTGCATGTTGACCTCTGAACTAATTGGAAATTCCCAAAAGATTCGTCGCAGTCCACAGGTCGTGCAAACGACATAGAGAATAGGCCCGATTGTAAATCGGGCATGAACCACATGAAATAATGCCAGGAGGATGCATAAGCCCCCTACGAATGAGACAAAATAATGACAATAGTATTGGTAAACTCCCATGAACTTGGAGAAACAACCTCAAAAAGAACGATAAACCCCCATGAACCAGGTAAAACAACAACAAGAATAATTGTAACCCTCCCAAGAACCTATCCAAACAACAACGCCTAGTGAGAAACACAAATATACATGCGCAGGTGAACGAGAGAAGGAGCCTTGGCGAAAAATAGTCGGGGGATCTTGATGCCCACACACTACTCCTAAAAACTAATCAACAGCGAGACAAATTCAAGACTAAAAATTCCATTTGGCTATGTGTCGTACGATCGACGTATAGATCTCCACGTGGTTTTCCATCGTGGTAGGGAGGGCACACAAAAATCAATGTTCTTCCCCTAGCTATCTTAAAAATATAATAAAAAACGATAATTTAACTTGTAAGCTTTCATAACATAATTACAACTACATAACGTTTATTATATCTAATATTTTTATAAAAAAATTAACTAGCATTTGCACCAGATGTTGCAAAGGAAACGCCGTAAGGCATAAATTGAAGAAAAAAAATAGAGCAAAAAAATACTTTGATAAAGAATAAGAATATATTGAACACTCAAATCAATGCCCCATTAACTGGAACCACTTAGTAGACATTCCATACAAAATGGGCATATGATCCAAGAACATTGGTGCATAAGAGAGCCAATTAGTATTCCTATAACTCTGTTCTTGACATATTTAGGAACCTGCAATTTCATGGCAATCTCCAAATTATTCTCTAGAATAGAGGTGAACTGAAGTCCATCTTTCTATATTCTAAAGAAGGAGGTCCTATCCCAGCTCGGTCAAGGGGTGACGGCATCAGTTCAATGGTCAGGGTGGAAATCTAGGCAGAGCTATAGGCTCTTGGAATTGCCTGGAGGTGCAGAGGAAGAAAGAGACACAAAGAGAATCCTATAATTTGGGTGCAGAGAAAAGAGAGAACCACACAATTCGGTTGCAGAGAAAGAAGTGAAGGAAATGGTAGTCATTGTGTGCATTTGTGTGTTGTTTTTATTGTCATTTTATCAGAATGGGGTTTCAACTTCATAGGATAACTACCTTATAGAGTGTGGATCAAAAAGTAACACAACAGTGGGTGGACGGATCTTCACTGCAGATACCCACTCCTCATATATGTCAATTGCCACCAATGAAGGCATTTTTGCTAACACTACAAATTCCAATCTACAGGTTCCTTCTGGTATCTATTTGACAGCTAGAGTATTTACTCAGATGTCATCCTATACCTTCAGCATTGGGCACCTGGGCAGAAAATGGGTACGTTTACATTTCTTTCCATTCTCTTATCAAATGTACAATCTTACAAGTGCCATATTTTCAGTAGCCACCCAAGACTCTAGTCTATTGTACAATTTCCAAATCCAGAATAGTTCAATTGTGATGAAGGAATATCTCATCAATGTAAATGAACAAACATTGGTCCTGACATTTATTCCCTCCAATAATTCCTTTGCGTTTGTCAATGCCATTGAAGTTGTTTCTGTGCTGAACAGTCTTATTTCAGACACAGCTCAAGCTGTGCCCCTACCTAATACTTACAGTGGTCTATCTAAGCATGCTTTTGAAACAATTTACGGACTTAATATGGGAGGACCATTGATTACCCCTGACAATGACACCCTTCGGAGACTTTGGGATCCTGATACAAGCTTCTTAGCTTCAAAATCAGTTACTGAGAGATAAGGTTCCATTTTTTCTGATGTCGTCTGACATTGAAAGTTTTGGGCCGAAAATAATTCTGAGTAGACTTAGAAAGCTTCAAAATCGCGTGAGTCTTCGAAAAAGACTTTTCCATAAATTCAGGGCTGCAAAACCTTTTTCATGTTGGTTCTTACATTCATTCTGATCTTGCATACTATTTTTAAACATATCAATATTTATTGTATGCATACATTGCTTTTAGTCCATGAAAAATTAATTATAGTCCTACTCTGATTTCATTTGCAAAGCCATCATTCTAGGACTTGATGTAATGTCCATTTGATGATTTGGTAGAAAGTTAGAAGAGCAGTGTTGACACTGTAGGTAGTGGTTATATGCGCTGGTTATAATGGACAAATCTCACAATAATGGTCTTGTATTTCTATAACTCTTTTCTTGACATATTTAGGAACCTACAGTTTCATGGCAATCTCCAAATTATTCTCTAGAATAGAGTGAACTGAAGTCCATGTTTCTATATTCTAAAGAAGGAGGTCCTATCCCAACTCGGTCAGGGGGTGACGGCATCAGTTCAATGGTCAGGGTGGAAATCTGGGCAGATTTATAGGCTCTTGGAATTGCCTGGAGGTGCAGAGGAAGAAAGAGACACAAAGAGAATCCTATAATTTGGGTGCAGAGAAAAGAGAGAACCACACAATTCGGCTGCAGAGAAAGAAGTGAAGGAAATGGCAGGCATTGTGTGCTTTTGTGTGTTGTTTTTATTGTCATTTTATCAGAATGGGGTTTCAACTTCACAGGATAACTACCTTATATATTGTGGATCAAAGAGTAACACAACAGTGGGTGGACGGATCTTCACTGCAGATACCCGCTCCTCATATATGTCAATTGCCACCAATGACGGCATCTTTGCTAACACTACAAATTCCAATCTACAGGTTCCTTCTGGTATCTATTTGATAGCTAGAATATTTACTCAGAACTTGTAGCTCCAACGCAAACGCAATTAAGAAGTGAAATCTAACGAGGGGTATTTGCAACACAAATTTAATCAATCCATTTAATCACTAATGTTGTAAATAGATAGAAAGGAACCCTGATAAGTCGTAGCTCACAAAGTTATCAAGCTCCACAGCAATCATATCCGTGAAAATGTTGTAAATCTTTCTGTTTTGAGATATAGATGTTAGTTTGTAACAACCACTCTCAATCCACAGGACAAAACATAACTGTATCAGAAATTATACTTACTTCCTGTAAGAATTAGCAACCCCTTTTCTTTCTGGGCACTTGAAGGCCATGGACTTGAAGAAATCAAGCACAAATTCTCAAGGTCCTTGATAAACCACCTCTCCTTCAGAAATTAAGATGATGTCATCAAATAATTCATATGTTTCAGGGGCAGGCTGCAGAAGAGAGATCAACATTCTCACATCCATGAGATGGATAATTTGGCGAAAACACTTGATGATCTAGAAATTTGTAGCACTATCCAATCCAGTTGAAATTTCATCCATAAATAGAGCTCTTGCACGACTGACCAACATTTCTCCTGCACAGATCTTATCAAACAATCAAACGATCTTGCCCAATTTGTATAGCTACTCTGTTCTCATTCAAGGGTTGTGCCAGGGTGGAATGCTTCAGGAGGCAAGAAAATATACGCTTGAGATGTTGGGCTATGCGTGGAAGCCCAATGCTGCTACTTATGTCACTTTGGTTGATTCCTACTTGAAGGCACAAAAGGTTGATGAGATGTGGCACCTCTTGGTAAAGCTGAAGGAGAAGGGGTTCGTCGTCGTCGACAAAGCAGCTCAGTAGCACATGAAGAGCATGGGTCAGTTAAACAGGGGAGTCATGGATATGTTGTTTGGGCAGTATAAGTAGGTGATGTTGAAAGCTTAGGCTTGTAGTTGTACATCTCTCCGTTGCATTCTGGTATTCTTTGTCTTCTGGTAATAAACTCAAAAGGATTGATGTTCTTTGTTTGTTAGGGTTCTAACTGATTATGAGTCTTTTGTCATCTGTCTTGATAAAATGATACGGGTTCTCATTTAGCGTAGGATGAGGAGTGTCTGTGGTTTCATAATGTCCAAACAAAACATTCAAGTTTGATTTGTAATGACATTATGGACTTGTAACTCGTGTCTTTGCTTCATTTGTGAAAAATATATTCGATTTCAAGTTAGGCCTAGCATTTCAAGTTTCTGCTAGGATAGGGAATTTTCAGGAAAGATATAACTCATTTGAATCAGCAAAACCTTTCTATGCTCATGTAAGAAGGGGTAGCCTGAGCCTTGAATTCTAGACTTTGGTTCGCTAAGTTGGATGGTACGATGCAACTCTTTTGATTTTTTTCCTTTTTGGTTGGTGATTCTGATCGATATTTGTTGGGTCATCAGTCTGGGTAAAGTTGAAATGAGTTCCTTTTCGTGTAGGATGGCCGATCTTTGTGGTTTCATAATGGGAAAACCCAACAGCTTATAATTGCATTAAGGCTCTGGATGAATTATTGCCTTGTTTATTCCACGAAAAACAGCCATGCCTTGTTGATTTGGAGCTATCTTGGGTAGCTCGGCCAATGGTACCCATTAAACCTGTAAATATTGTGGTGCCTTTTCACGAATCATGTGGCCTTTCTAAACTACCATTTAGAATGTGTTTTTATGCCTCATTAACCATAATCGTAATTGACCTTTCATTTGAAGTCCCTGTCTCTGTACTTACGAGCCAAACTTCAGGTATATGGAAAAACTTGATATCCTGTAGCTGTTTTTCCATCACCTTGCCTTATGATATAGGGCTGGTGGCTAATATTTTTTTTCTAATATATGTCTGGTGGCTAATATTTTTATAATTGATGGTAGCAACAATCATTTCATAATTCCTCTTCCGACCACTTTCAGTTCGCTGAAAAAATTGTGTAAGTTGTATCTTTTCCAAAATTAGTTCTCTAATATCCTTCCTACTGACATACTATCATGGAATGAGCTTACAGACCCAAATATTTCAAATACTACCCGAGACATTTGTGAATAAATCAGTCCTTAGAACAGTAAGGATGGCCACTGCCCAGTACATATGATGGAAAGTCTGGTTGTCAACAAATACAACTCTGCAACGAAGGCTTAATCTCTTTTGAAATTATGAATGTGAAAAATATGTCAGCACTCTTGATATCCAGTAACCTTTTTTCTGACAGCTTTCCTTCTGATATAGGGCTGGTGGCTATTTTTTTTCTGAGATAGAACTAGCGGCTAATATTTATGTAATTTATGGTAGAAACAATCATTTCACAGGTCCTCTTCCATCCACCTTCAGTTTGTTGAACAAATTGTGTAACAAATTGCTTTGGCACTACTATATTATGCAAATGCAAATTTTCATTGGTGCCAAGGAACTATTCTTGCTTAGCCCACCAGTGGTAACTCTCTTCTTCTGGTATAAAACATTAAAACTATTTTAAATTTTATACTAACATAAACTATTTCAAATCTTATACAAACATAAAATTTGTAAACCACCTTTCCGTATAATAAAATTGTAATTAAGATAAGGAAAAAAAAAAACTTACATATCGTGTAATTTAATTATTTTTTATTAATTTCAAAATTTGATTTAAATACACTTTAAAAATGTCTTTATTCCTTAAAAAATAAATTAAAAAAGAGTTCGCATAACATCAAATATATAGGGAAATAGTTTGTGTTACATTCATAGATTCACATGTCCAACCCCTAGGAATTTATATCCGATAGTCAAAGATTTCGTAATTTTTAAAAAATAACTTTAATTTAATATAAAAGATAATTTAAGATGAAAAAAATCTAATTTACATGATATCAAATCCTTAATTACACTGAAAACACGACATTCATAGAGTTTAGTCCAGTCCAGCAATGTTCAACCTGTCGAAACCTGGATGGGCAGGCGTCGTCATTTTTACAAGTAATAATAATAATAATATAATTTAATATAAAGGATAAATTTAAAAAATAATTTAATTTAAATGATACAAATCCTTCATTATATTGAAAGTACGTCTGGGCTGCGTGATATTCCAGCCAAGTTCACAGATCCAACCCTGGGTGGGCAGCCGCTGGAAACGATACACGATGGCGATGGTCAAAGCTTCAGAAGCCCGAAATGAAATGCTATAGAAGCCCGAGATGCTATCAACAAACTGGCAGTACCGCCTGCACAATCGCCTGCTCAGAGCTAGCACTCCGATGACAGTTCCAAACCCAATTGCAACACCCATTCCCATTCCAGCTTTCCACGATTCCCACCAATGCATTTTCTGCTCACCGTCCTCGTCCTCTCCTGCACCGGAATAAGAAGTATGATCGCTACAGTTTCGCTGAATTTGATGCCCACAAAGCTTCGAATTCCCCCAGAATGAAGATGCTTTAACACATAGTGTGCGGATGAAACTATTCGACGCGGTGCCAAATGAAATGCCAAACCGTTTGGGCAACTTTTTTGAATCAAGAGCCGAAATTGTTGCAATCGTCTAACACATAATCGTGTGGCTTACAAGATGACAGGCAAGCACAAAGGGGAGTTGATTTCAGAGGGAAACGCCTTACGGCGTAAATTTAGAGGAATTATATTATTGGAAATTTTTTTGATTTTTTTTTTAAATTTAGAGTATACACATGTATTTGTATATATTTAAATTGGGGATGTATAAATAATTTTTGTGAATAAAAATATAGTAGTGCGAATTAAAAAAATAGTCTAAATAATAATAGAAATTATTAAATTTTAGATTTTTATGATTTATATTAATAATTGAATTATCATTCGAATCCATCACATTAATCTAAAAAGCAATCTCATTATCTATAATAAAATTATTATATTGTTCATATGTAATTCATATAATTATCTCTAGGGTAGATACTTTTAATTTTGTTATATATTATCTGTACACATTTGAGTGTTGTATTCATTTTAGTGCACAACAAAATTGATAATTTGTACGAAAAATGAAATCATAGAAGGATTGAATAATTCATTCCAAACCTCTTTGTAAACTTAACTCAGCAAAACTTCTACTTTTATTAGGTTACAGTGCAAGTGGCCTTATCCTAAAGAGAAAATTGAGGGACATCCTTGTCGTGTTACATCCCGATGACCTTATATCTTGATTAACATACACTGGACGTTCTTGTGGTGTTACAACCCGATGACCTTATATCTTCATTAACGTGAATTTGTGTTGATGAGCTTTGTTACTATTTTCATTACACAATGTTTGTTCATTATATTGGGAAACCTTTGTTATTCTTTTCTAGGTAATCCTAAAATAACCGGTGCCTGGTTAAGAGCTTGCGGTTAACATAATTGAGTTCTGTAAGTTGACGTTTAGTCATCTAGAAAGATGAAAGGCGCGAGATCCAAGTCTTCGTTCTTGGTTAACAGAAAAAATTTGAACGTAGTTAAGTTTTGTTAATTGACATTCCATCAATGCAAGTGGCTGAAAGAACTAGGTTCAAGATTTGTCTCTTCCGGTGGTCAAATAGCCCAATGACTCACTGATGAGCATAAGTGACAGGAAACTGTGTTTCGTTAATTAACGACCGACAACCGGACTGAATTCGAAACTGAAGGAAAGGGAGAAATATTGAGGGGTTGCCCGATGGTGGGTTGATAGACGTAAGAACATGGGATTTCAAAGACCAAATTAAGTGTCAGTGTTAGCTTATTGGAATTCTTGGAATCTGCAGAATGAATACAAATTTCGTAGAACAAGGAATTCGGGATAGTGGCTAGAGACGACAAAGACGAAGAGTCAGTTAAGGGATGGTCATAAAAATTGATAGAGAGTAGAAAGAGCAAATAAACTAACCATATAAATTACATACTGTATGTATTTATTGATTACACAAAGCAGATACATATATAAGAATTAATTGATTACACAAAGCAGATACATATATAAGAATTAGATCACTGATTTTTAGACAATAAGATAAGATGAAAGTGGATCTATGACTCATAAACAACTCTCTCACAGATAAAAAAATAACTATTTCTAGAACCACACTTAGATACTCACAATGACAATTAAAAGAATTACATCCAATACTCTCCCTTAATACAAAATAGAAATACAAAATAGAAAGTATACATTACAACAATGAATGAATGTGTCAAATTTCTCTGGTATGGTCATCATTAGCACTCATATCCACTCTAAAATTTCATTTTTCTTCACCACAGTTTCAATCCATCCACTTGATCAATTTAAGACATAAAGGCTTCAGACCATTGTTGACATACTTTGTAGAATTCAGGCTTCTCGACCTCCTAGAGTGAACCATTCTATGGAACTGCACCATTCTATGGAATTGCCACCATTTGTGAATCCACAACGCTCCTCAGCCTTCATTAGTTATCATTAGTTATCCAGAATAGCATTTTAAGTACACAATGTCTACGATGAACCATTCTACAACTAGACTTTCAATAAAATAACATGTCCTGAGAACCGGTCACACTAGCTTAACCTTGTTAAAAACTACCCATCAAAACAATACCAGTCACATTAGTCTTGACCTATTTTTTGTAATTCTGCAACATTTGATTCTTACCAAATATAATAACATACTACTACTTTCACTCAGAACACAAAGTGAAACGTACAAACAAATACGTATCATCCATGGCGCTAACTTGAAAACTCATAAAAAAAAATAGGATATAAAGAATATTCATACACACAACGTTGTGGATGGCCTTCATTGTTGTCTACCAGTAGTTCACTATAAATGTTCCTCAGCTCCACAGGTAGAATGGTATTTTTTTTTAATTGGATCTTAGAGATCTACTTTCTCATGATTGTTGAATAACTGCCAAAACCAAGCACCATGCTTTAAATTGATAATGAACCATACCACTATCAAAACCATTAAGACTGTAACGATCGATCTGTATGTGCCTTGACTCTGGCTTTATTTTTACTCCGAATGAGACGTTGGATTCCGTAGGCGTGTTAATTAACTTGAGAGATATCTGTTGAAGTCGCGAATTCAAATCCTTGGAAAAATAAACGGTTGTTGTTGCTTACATATCATCGCTCTGCTTTTATGGCTCAGTAACCTCTACCTTCTCATATAGATCCACAGTCATGCAAGTGCCAAAAGAATCCAATGGTTGTTCCAACTCAGCGGGGTCAAAATTTGAGTGTTCACGGGAACGTGATACCCTCCTACTGCATATCGGAATCATCATAATACGAACCACATAAGGCAGACTTCCTGGAAAGCGTTGTGGAGAATGGGCAACAATGAAAAAAATTGCGTAGGCCTTCAACATTGTTCCCAACTCCTGAAAATTCGACCCATACAACATATGGAGCCCTCAATCTGACCAAAGTACGACCTATGGCAATCTGGTTTACAAATGAGATTTTGACATCCCTGTGGATGTAACAAACAACAAATTTGGATTCCAGATCTTTGAAGCAGGACATAGATCTTGAATCGCTCTTGATCATTTTGACCATGGTGGCTTCAGATCCTGAGCTTTAATTGAGTCTCAACAAACTGTGAAGAGGAAAAACTGCGATAACAGGATGAAAAACAAGCGACCGAACAAAACGTGATGAAGCTTCGAATTCCCCCAGAATGAAGACGCTTTAACACATAGTGCACTGATGAAACTATTCGACGCGGTGCCAAATGAAATGCCCAAACCGTTTGGGCAACCCTTTTGAATCAACGGACGAAATTGTTGCAATCGTCTAACACATAATTGTGTGGTTTACAAGATGACAAGTAAGCAGAGAGGGGAGTTGATTTCAGAGGGAAACGCCTTAAGGCGTAAATATATTCAAAAACATGCACAAAAATATGGAGAATGGTGGATTAAATGGAAACAATAGGCAAAATGAGTCCATATAGTTACCCATTTCTAGGGCTCATCAGGTATTACCTTTGTCTACACATCAACATCAACATGTGAATCATCCTTAAACACATCGATCATGGAATATTCCTTTCCATTTCTGCCATCTTCTCTTTCCACTTTCTTTAACTTTTGTGGAAGCATTGTTGGATTCAAAGTCTAACACTTTGCAGAAAGATGTCCTTGCTTATGGTAGTAAGTTCACTGCATGTGCATCCTCTTGATAGCATGATCTGCCTTGCCCAATGGACCTTTGGCTGCTTGCTTCCTTTCCTTCAAAAGTTTCCTATATGTGGCCATTCTCTTCCAAAATCTAGAAACATTATGGTTATCCAAACCACAAAAGGAACATGCAATTAATTTCCCATATCTATGTGGAAATTTATCATGCTTTGCAAAATCAAAAGGAAGATGATTAGAACTAGATTTATACCTTTCTCTTTCACCTTTATTGCCTTCTTGAGGACATGAATCAGATGAAGAAGTGGCTCCCTTTGGAACACCATCAATCTCTTCAAGGATTTCAGAGTTTCCACAACTCTCTGGTTCAAGTGTGTGCTTCTGAACACCTGCATCCTGCAAATGATGTTTCAAGCTATTACATTCCTCCTGAATACAATCTTCACACTCTTGAGGTGGAAGACCTGCAATGCAACTCCTTCTTGGAGTTCTTTTAATGGTCTTCATGGCAACTTTGGAGCTCTATCCATAAGCTTGTCCATAGCCAAGACTCAAATACTTAGGCCTTTCCTCAACCATTATTGGTTCTGTTAGGTTCCTATACCCATAGGTTTCATCTTTCACGATTGACAGTGGAAGGGCTAAATATGTTCATCATTGCAGGCTGCAAAGGTTCCATATTTTTTGTACATACTAGGAAAATTAAAAAATGAAAAGAGGGTATGCCTTAAAAGAATAATCAAAAAGCAAGAAAATCAAATGGTCAAAGTAATAGTGAAAATGAACCCCAAACTAAAGACCAGGAAAGTGGCCAATCAAAATGCCACTACCATCTTTTGGAAGTAACACAATCTACAAATACTGATGTTAATCATACTTGATGGATGGCCCAAAAGTCTAATTTGGACCATGCCATGCTTAAATTGCTTATTGCAGAATAGAGAATGGTTCCTGTCCAAGCAGCTCAAGCTTGGTAGATGACTAGCTAGGTAGAGAAATGAAGGAGCCCAACTGCTTAATCTGGGTCCTTGGAAGAAATAAGGGTAGATTTAGATAGGAGGGCAGTCAAAAGAAAAAGAGAACAATCAGGGTCTGTTAATTCAAGTGCACCCACTTCAAGTGAAGAAAAAATGTTAGGATTACTAGGTTGGGTAAGTAGTGTAAGGTTGCAGAAGTAAAGGGCCATCACCAATTGGCTTATCAAAAGCAAGACTCATTCCATTCAGGGTATTGGCACCATGGCAGAGGTTTGATGACATAACAATGAAAGCATGTCTAATTTCCCCCTTTTTCCCCAAACATCATTTATTAACATCCCCCAAGGACCTTGGGATCTGCTCAAGTTTCCTGTTCCACTTCATTCCATGACAAAATACCAGGTCAAACTATGAAGTTCAGTCAAGGGAAAGAAGCCACATTTCTTGTGTAAAAATATTTACTCTCAAATTCCACTCATCTTCTATTCCCAAGTTTTACCTCTTAAAACTTAGTATTTGCCCCTACACATTCGCCTCACAATCTCATATTAACAACTAATGTACTATTTAGCTCCCTAAGCATTCCCCTTCCCTAATTCTACCAAGGATCTATGTGAAAATCCCAAAACGTCTATGTAAATACCCTCCCCCCTAGCACTATAGCTATACAACCATCTCTTGGGGAATATTAATCCATCAGGGGTTAATATTAACCCTCTACCACCCTAAACTATGGGTTTTTATTAAAACTTTGGTTAAAAATTAAAAAACCATAATCCCTGCCCTCATTAACCCCTCTTACACCCCTTCCGCGCTAAAAAGTTTGGTTTGTAATGTTTTTTAAATTAAACATTTATAAACTAACCCTGCTAAACCTATGTTAAAAACCCACCCCGTGCGCGATTTATTTTAGTTGATTATTTTAATCGGGCGGGTCCCCGCAGACATAAGCCATTGTCATGTCACATCCGTCGCCAACCGTTCGATCGCCGGCCCCACAGATCTAACGGTGGGCGGTCGATCTCACCTTAGAATGGGCGGAGGTTTAGCGTCTGGGGGATTGGCGGGTTCACTGCCGTACCCCCCCCGCCACGCGTCAACCACCGGGGTTGTTCGGAGCCCCCCCCCCCTACCACTTATTGTCCAAGGGTGCTCCAGGGAAACCACTTACCGCCTGCCCCCTCCCGCTGACGTCATACCCACGTCAGCATGACGTCAGCACCTTCATCCACCACCACTGCTCCACATCGCCTCCACGTCGTCCATCCACCCGCATGCCCTGCCACTGTGTCATCGCCACGTGGCCACCCACGTCATCCGCCACGTCACCCTGCCGTACCCAGACCCACCGATGACATCATGCTGACGTCATCGCTGAAAAAGCGCCAAAAGGCCAAATTTGCATAAAAAGTCGGGAAATGACCGTTTTGTGTCATTTTCACTTGTCATTTTCGGAGTGCTGTGCATGCGGAAGACGTCATTTACGGCCAAAATCGAGAATTTGTTCACCCAAGCTGCTGCCGCCCTCAAAGTCAACTCAAATTGCTTTCCATTGTTCCAGGTTGACACCGTCGGCACTGAAAAATCCAGGTATTTTCCGTAGTCGACCTATTTCACCCATGTTTGTGCCATTTTTCTCCTAAATTTCCTATAAAAAATCTCTGCAAAGCTCCTCACAGTCAAATTATCTGCTAAAACTACCCAAAAACTTGGTAAAGTCCCTACACCACGAAGCTCTGCAAAAAACCCGTGCCCTTCTGCGAAATTCACCATTAAAAAGCAATTTTAGAAGCCGAGCTACCGGCTAAAGTCCATATAACTGCACACTGATCCCTGTTATCAGAATTCCCTTTAAAAAAAAAAACCAACTACATAGCTCAAAACACTTTGGATTCTTCCAATAGAGTGCCCCACAGTTCATCAACCCTGTAAAAAAGTCTCCTCATACTCTCAGAACTGCTCACTTTCAAACACAATTCAGTGGGCAGTCCTCAGCCTTTGCACTAATTCTGACCTCAAGTAATTATCCAGTAAAGTTCAAGCATGGCCACTCCATCTGCTCTAGATGTTGCTCCTGTTAATCCACCCAGTAAGGTGCTTGAAGCTATGCCACTTGTGGACAGTGATTTCCTCATTGCAGATTTTGTGGCAGAGAGGAACCACCTGCAGACCTTCTGCCAGCTGAGGAACAGTCACTTGGACAACAGTGACATGTATGGCATCTGGGAGTCAAATCTGCCTATATATTTCTTGCCTTCTGTAAATATATTTCCCGAAGTCATTCACCTCTGTGCAGAAAATTATGACCAAAAAATCAGAGCTGTTAAGTCTCCATCTGGGACCATACTCTTTTACATTACTCCTAATTCCATCAATCAGATGCTAAATTACAAGCAAACCCAGCTGCTCTACCCCTTTTCCATAAAGTACTTGCTGGATGAGGGCTCCAAGCTCTCTAACATTGAGATTGCTAAAGTTGCCAAAACTTTCATGAGGGCAGACTACCAACCTTCTGGGCCACCTCCTTTCCCATATGCAAATTTCAATGAGGTAGGCAAGCTGCTTGTGGACATGATATCCTCTGTGCTGGGATTCTCCACAAATGAACATGTTGATGAAACTGTGTTGGTCTTGTTATTTGCATATAGCCTTGGGAAGCCCCCTACAATAAAATACAATTATGCCAAGTTTATTGCCAACAAGATACATGACCAACTGCTGAGGCTGGACAGGGAAGCAATATTTAAATATTCATCATACATCTATCACCTCTTCATGTACTATCAGACAGATTGCTTCCAGTGCCCC